>PITA01002279.1:28854-151333 GCA_004023965.1 Spilogale gracilis | reverse complement strand
GGAGAAGCAGGCTTCTCCCGCCGAGCAGGGAGCCGATGTGGAGCTCGATCCCGGGTCTCCGGGATCACGACCTGAGCTGAAGGCAGTCGCTTAACCAACTGAGCCACCCAGGTGCCCCTCCCTCACTCTTTTTTTTTTGGTAAACTTGATGAAATGAGGTCTCAAAAAATTGGCTTAAGACTCAAACTTGTTCCTTTCATAGAAATCTTTAGTAAAAGGCAAAACATTTACATGATCTGAAGACAAAGGAGTTTCAGAATAAGGTTATAGAGAAAGCAAAGCAGTATTTTTTAAGTTGTCTTTTAAGTTCACTTGAACTTAATGCAAAATAGAAATTGGGCTAACTGACAGAGCACAAACTTTAGAGCTGGGGTTCAGACCCTGCAGAATCAATTACATGGGGAGGAGATTCCTGGAAGGGTGAACAGTGACAGGTACTACTGAAAATGCAGAGACAGTGGGAGAAACACCCAAAACGTTTGTTAGTCCTTGATACACCAATGTCTTCTCTTTGGCTTGTGACAGCAAAAGAGTGGAAGCAAAATCTTTTAACATCATAATGATGTTGTACCCTAATTTTCAGTCACCAACCTTGAATTATGTAACATGTAAAGCAGATATTTGAACTTTAGTGTAACATTCATGTGGGTTCAGCCAAATTAAGCTCTTTTCAAGAGGAAAAAAAAAAAAGAAACATAGTTAGGAATAAAAAGCACATGAAAGCACAAAAACATTATACCAAACTTCTAAAGTAAATCTCCAGAGAAAATGCTATTAAGGACATATGATAATTAAAATTAAAAATTGATGTATTAAATATATAGGAAAGAATCCATATTCTCAAAATAAGAAAACCAGAACTCATTCACGTGTCCAAGTCTTTATCTTGCAAAAGATCTTAAATTTTGCATGCAACAAATTATACAGGCTCTTGAAAAACAATTTAAGAATTCAAGTTCATAGCTCTAGCTTCCCCCAAGGAAGTTTTCTATTGATTTGTAACTTGGCCTTGAATTTGACCTCTGGCCTTCATGTCATGATAATTTGGGTCACTCTGAATATGCCATCTCTTGAACAAGGGCCTTTGCTAATCTAAATGAATGCAGCTGCCAATTAGCCTTTCTTCTTTTTGCATCACAATATGTGGGAATAAATTTGCAATTAATAAAACATTTCCAGAAAACAGTCAGACCGAGGAAATGAAGGACATTTATCTAGTAAGTTTAAAAAGAGATGTCTCATTTTTGACTTTTTGGATATAAAAAAGGGGAAAGAAAACAGTTTATGTCTTTGAGGGCTTTGACAGAGGCCAGAATTGTTTCCTGGGCATGAAACTCAAATTAGATTTTAGTTAAAAAGAAAAAAAATAAACAGATTTTTAAAAAATATTTTATTTATTTGACAGAGAGAAATACAGCCAGAGAGGGAACACAAGCAGGGAGAGTGAAAGAGGGAGAAGCAGGTTTCCTGCTGAGCAGGAAGCCTGATGTGGGGCCCGATCCTGGTCTCCAGGATCATGACCTGAGCTGGAAGCAGTTGCTCAACCAACTGAGCCACCCAGGCGCCCCAATAAACAGAAATTTAAAAAAAGAATAAATGTAGACAAATTTGTAGCAGACTGAAAGTTTTTTTCTTTTTCTTTCTTTCTCTCTTTTTCTTTCTCTTCCTTTCTTTCCTATTTTCCTTTCTTCCTTCTGTTCTTTCTCCTTCCTCTCTCCTTCCTTGCTTCCTTCCTTCCCTTCCTTCCTTCCTTCCCTTCCTTCCTTCCTTCCCTTCCTTCCTTCCTTCCTTTCTTCCTTCCTTCCTTCTTCCCCCCCCTCCTTTCCCTCCTCCTGGTCCTCTCTGTCTCTGTCTCTCTCCCTCCCTCCTTCCCTTTCTTCATTTCTTTCTCTCTGGTTCAATGAAAATGAGTACCTCTCAAGTTTGATTCACAGGGGAGTGCTTGCATTTGATGTTAAGTAACTGGACCCTTGGTGATTAAGCCCTTAGGGCCTTTATTCCATCTTGCATCCAAAGCTGCATTAATTAATAATATACTGTCCTAATATAGGGAGACAAGGGTCCTGCTGGGGTGTAGACTCGGAAACTGAAGAGTGTGGAAGCGTGTTGTAAGAGAAACAAGTGAAGGAACTTGAAAGAGAAGGAACTAGGAGAGCTGGAGGAGGAGTTAGCCAAATCTCAGCTGATGGGTTTTTGAGCTTGCTGTTTTCACTGTGTAGAATGTTTCTTCCGCTACATTCCACCTAATCCTGTAAGGGAGGATTGGGTCATCATGTACTGTGAGAAGAATCTAGATTCTCTTAGTTAGGGATCATCTCCCCACTCTGAACCCCCATAGCACTTGCTGCTATCTTTGTCTTAATCCTAGTGATAGTCTAGAGCAGGTTGGTCAGGGCCTTGAATGCTACACTAAGGGGTTTAAGAAAGCTATTAAATTTTTGAGGATGGGCATGATTTAGGGTTCAAAGGCAGACTAAGCAGGCATTTCTGTTGTAGATAGAAGGTAAGGGCACATGAGCCTATGTTCTCTCTTTTAAAAGCAGATTACTATGCGCCAGGTATTATGCATGGGTACTCCGCTTATTTATAAACAGGGAAGCCAGGTTACTCTCCCACACGTGGTGACCAGACAGCCTCCATGTCCTCACCACCTGCTTTACTGTCCTGTAATCTGAGGATAATTGCTCCACCGAAATTGTGTTTTGAAGGCTCAGGAATGATCTGCTACCTGCCACGTCTATGGTCTTGTCCCCTCAGTTCTGTTTTGAGTCTGTGATCTTCCAGAGACATTTTCTTCTCACAGCTCAGAAACTGACTGCCTTTTCCTCGCTTACTCTTTAAAACTTGGGATGCATTTTTACCGCGTGAGTTTAACGAAGCTTAATTAGTTAAGAGTGGCTTTGGGTGGAGATTTCAAGAGATTCTAAAGGGTATTTTCGAGCGCTTTAGACTTGAAAGGCGGGTGACAATAGTTCTAAAGAGAACGGTCAAAGCCTGCGGATTTTTCTTTTAACAGCTCTATTCTCATCCTTGCACGCCGGGGCTAGGGGCAACTTTTCTGTTGTTTGTTTATGAAAGAAATCAAGAAAGGGACCCGGGCTCGCCTCTTTTTTGACCTAAGGGCAAGAGTGAGGGGCCGGGCGGATTAGGTGCGGCTCCCCCCAGGCGCGCCCACAGCCCTGCCCGGACCGAGAGCAACCCCCTTCGTCAAGGGGCGGGGCGCGACGGGCGGCCACGCGCGCGGGCGGCGGGGTGGGCGTGTCCCGCGGGCGCGCGCGGGCGGTAGAGGGGGCGTGTCTCGCGGGCGGCGGCGGCGGCAGCGGCGGCGCGGGCTGGGTGCGCGGCGCAGCCTCCTGTGCTGGAATGTGCGGCTCCCGCGAGCTCGCGGCGCAGCAGCAGAGTAGGCGCCGCCGAGGCCCCGGGCCACAGACCCCGGCGGCGGGGGCGGCGGCGGTGGCCGGGACGACAGGGCGAGAGCCGGCGGCCTGAGCACTCTCTGCAGTCCCACTCCTGGGCCTTCGTGGGCCTCGACGTCCCCAGCGCCCAACTTTTCCATCCCCTCACCCCTCCCCCCGAAACTCCAGCAACAAAGAAAAGTAGTCGGAGAAAGAGCGGTGACGCCGGGTCTCCCGCCCCTCCTCGCCTAGGAAGGCCGGTAAGCGCGGCTCGGGGCTGGGGGCTCGGTTGGGTGGGGGAGGGCCGGCCGGGCGGCGGCGGCGGCGGCGGCGGCGGCAGTGGCAGTGGCAGGGGGAGGGCGCGGAAGGACGCGGAGCGAGGCGCTGTCCAGGGCTGATTTGCAGATACTGTGGCTCCGGCGGCTGCCGCAGCGCGGGGCGGGGGCGGGCGGCCGAGCCGGATCGGGTTACACCCGCGTTGCCCGGGGGCTGGGCCGGGGGCGTCCTTGGGGAGCGGCGTGGAGCCAGGACCCCCTCCCCAGTCGAGGCCGGGCCGCCGCCTTCGCGCGGGCCGGGACACCCTTCGAGTCGCGTCTTGAGGAGCGGAGCTGCTTGGGGCGCTGGTTCTGAAACTTGTTCTCCGTCCTCCTGCTCCCAGGTCCCGCCGCAGCCCCTCGTCGGCCCGCGGCCCTCGCGGCCCCCTCCCTCTCCGGCCTCTCCCTTTCGCCGGAAGGCGCCGTTGAGTGCGGCCGGGCGGGTTGAGTCAGCCCCGCGGCCCGGGCGGTTCCGCCAATGGGGCTGGACAGCGATTTCTGCTCTCGGGCCGCTCCTCCGCCGCGGCCCTCCGCACCCGGCCACCTCGGCGCGGGAGCTGGCGGGGCCGGGGCGCGCGTCCCGCGGGGCGCGGTGGGGGAGTGAGTTCGCAAACTTCCGGGGCGCGGGGGAGGCGACCGGCGCGCGTGGGGGCCCTCTCCAGCGCTAGGGGCTCGACGCCTCCGGAGGGCGCCCGCGGAGCCTCCCGGGCCCTGTGCGCAGGGTGAGCCCAGGGGCGGTGAGAGGAGCCGGGACGCCGGCAACGCGGTAACTTTCCTTCCTCTTCCCAGACTCGGGCCCGTGGGCCGGGGAGGGGGCAGCCCCAAATGGGGAAGACTTGGTCTGGCCCAACAGCGCCCCGAGTTTACCCACCTTGCTTTTCTTAGTGTTGGGGAACTCAGGAAAAGCTTCAGGACGAGTGTTGGGGCAACTCCCGCGAGTTGGTGCGTAAATGTGTGCAGTGAGCGGGCCCAGCCGAGAGGAAGCGAGAGCGCCCGAGTTTGCAAAGAGCTGCTTTGTGTTTGGTATTTTGAGAAAATGGCCGAATGCCTATTTCAGTCAGGAATGCCGCCGCCGAGGCAAGCGCTGGTGGCTGCCGCACATAGGAATTCGTGCAGCACGTTGGGTTTTCAGGCTGTGCTTAGACGGCCTTCCTGACAAACGTGAAAATTCCTTTAGGGACGGTAGATAGGGTTGGGGGGGGTATTAGAAAAGTCGATGTTCGGGTTAATTGTCGAGTAGCCTGGGCTCTTGAGCCCTGGGACTGCTATGGCCCTCAGTTTGTTTTCTGTGATGGCATTTGATTCCAAGTTTTGGTACATTATAACTCAGTCTATTTGTGTTTATGCACCTGGGTGAAACGGACTGCTTTTTGTGTTTGGGGTTTGATTTCATTTTTTTGAGTGCTTGCCGCTTATTTTGCTTTTTCTAATTTGCAAGACAGCACTGTTTGAGAAAAGCACCTTTTAGATTGGAAAGTGACGTGGTTAAGGCGACTTTAAAAGCCCAGCATGTTTTCAAGAAGGTGATCTTGTAATGGCTTCCACTAAGCAAGTAGGCCAAGTCAAGCACAATGCAAGAAAGTTGCTGATTGTCGGGTTGGGTCGTACGATTATTAGAGGGTTTAAAAGTTTATTTTAATTTGTGAAGTTTTGAATACACGGAGCTTCTTTTTTTTTTTTTTAACAGGAGGAAAGGTCTGCGTTTTTTTAAATTTTAAACAGATCGAGTCATTAAAAAAAAAACCTAAATGGTGCTTTTTCACAGTAGTTTATTCTTCTGGAGTTAGTTGAGTTTATATGAAATTCACTTCAGTTGATCAGTTACTACAGGCTTCTACTTTCCAGACATGACTGTACTTAATAAATGAATAGTATGGTTTTTGGAGTTCTCTCTTTTCTGACCAGTGAACTGTGGAAAGGGGGAGTCAAGAGGACTGCAATTTACTATTCATGTATTGAATTGAAAAATAATTTTAATTGACATAAAAATGAAGTTATTTTTTTTTCCATCAGAAAAATTACAAGTGCTTGAGGGAAGGCATGTTGATGGATGAGTTATGTCAAACAATTGATAGAATTTTTTGTAGGGATTATAGGAATTTTTTTTGGTGACTGCAGTGAAGAAAATTTGGTAGTACAAAAATATTTCGTAGCCTTAATTTTAGCAATTAATAAAGCTCATTTAATTTAAAGATTATGTTTGAAAAAATTTTTTTGAATTATGAAGTATTACAGCAATGTTTTGGATGTTTTGTTTAAACTGGTTTTGTGCTTTTTTCTTATTTTGAATTCAGAATACAGTCATGGCCACCCAGGTAATGGGGCAGTCTTCTGGAGGAGGAGGTCTGTTCACCGGCAGTGGCAACATAGGCATGGCCTTGCCTAACGACATGTATGACTTACATGACCTCTCCAAAGCTGAATTGGCTGCGCCTCAGCTTATCATGTTGGCAAATGTGGCCTTAACTGGGGAAGTAAATGGCAGCTGCTGTGATTACCTGGTTGGTGAAGAAAGACAGATGGCAGAATTGATGCCTGTTGGAGATAACAATTTTTCAGATAGTGATGGAGAAGGACTTGAGGAGTCTCCTGAAATAAAAGGTGAACCCAGCGGATTGGAAAACATGGAACTGGAAAGTTTGGAACTCAGTGTTGTAGAACCACAGCCTGTGTTTGAAGTGTCAGCTGCCCCAGAAATTTACAGCTCAAATAAAGATCTTCCTCCTGAAACACCTGGAGCAGAGGACAAATGTAAGAACTTAAAGAGCAAACCTTTTCGCTGTAAGCCATGCCAGTATGAAGCCGAATCTGAAGAACAGTTTGTGCATCACATCAGAGTTCATAGTGCCAAGAAATTTTTTGTGGAAGAAAGTGCAGAGAAGCAAGCAAAAGCCAGAGAATCTGGGTCTTCCACTGCAGAGGAGGGAGATTTCTCGAAGGGCCCCATTCGCTGTGACCGCTGTGGCTACAATACCAACCGATACGATCACTATACTGCTCACCTGAAACACCACACCAGAGCTGGCGATAATGAGCGAGTCTACAAGTGCATCATTTGCACGTACACCACAGTAAGCGAATATCACTGGAGGAAACACTTGAGAAACCATTTTCCAAGGAAAGTATACACATGTGGAAAATGCAACTATTTTTCAGACAGAAAAAATAATTATGTTCAACATGTTCGAACTCATACAGGTAAGAGTAGTACCTTGTAGTCTTTTGATAGTTAATTCAGTAGGCTGTTAAAGTAGTACTGAAGAAAGGGGATTCTGGGGTCAAGTTCTGGTCCCATTATTTGGTGTCTTCATGACCTTGGATAAGTCATTTAACCTCTTTGTGCTTCAGTTTCTCTCTCTATGGGGTTAATAACTATGGAGTTGGAGGTTAAGTGAAGAACACTTATTTTGCAGAATGGCCAAGACAAATATTATCCATGTTCTTGTTAAAATTTATATTCTGACAACTTGGGGTAGATCATTTAGTTAAATTGGACTACCTTTTTTTTTTTTTTTTTTAAGATTTTATTTATTTGACAGAGAGAAACACAGCCAGAGGGGGAATACTAGCAGGGGGAGTGAGACAGGGAGAAGCAGGCTTCCTGCTGAGCAGGGAGCCCGATGTGGGACTTGATCCTGGGTCTCCGGGATCATGACCTGAGCCACCCAGGCGCCGCTACCTTTTTTTTTTTTTTTTTTTTTAAGATGTATTAGGTTGATAGTGAATACATCCAAGATGCCGCATAGTTTCCCAAAGGAATTGAGGACTTAGACAAAAAGGAAAACTTAGTGATTAACCCTTGCATAAATTCATTTCACAGAAGCCTTAAACTTTTAAAGAAATTTGTCTTGGTATTGAGTTCCTGAGTGGAACAACTTACCTTGTTTGTGAAACCTAGAAATGTGAAAAGTTAGTTTTTAAAAGATTGGTGGGATTACCACACTTGAAACCATTTTCCTGAGAAAGTAAACACACGTGGAAAATGAAGCTATTTTTCAGACAAAAAACAATGTCATTCAGCATGATTAAACTAAGAGAACCTTTCTAGTTTGTAAGTTACTCTATCAAAAAAAATCAGTTTTATTGAGATACAGACAACTACCACAGAATTCATCCATTTAAAGTTAAAATTCACTGGTTTTAGTAGATTCACAAAGGTTGTCTAACTATCACCACAATCAATTTTTAGGACATCTTCAACCAAAAAGAAACCCTGTTAGTGGTTGCTCGCCATTTCTCCTCAGCAGCCCTTAATCGTTCACTTTTTTTAAGTAAGCTCTAGGTCTGTTGTGGGGCTAGAACCCTGAGATAAGAATTACATGCAGCACTGACTGAGCCAGCCAGGTGCCCCAAGGAGTCTCATTTTTTAAAGAAATGTTTGCATCTTACTGGTAGTTTTCTCACATTACATTTTCCTGCTAAGAGTTGGTCCTTTTGAGGACTGATTAGCAGCTGAACAAAATGGATAGGGTAATCTAGTTCACAAGTAAAAGGGAGTTGTAGGATGCTGTTTGCATCAGATCCCTATTGCAAGAAGTTGTCACTAGGTAAGACTGAACCCCACAGATAAAGTAGGGCACAGTGGGGAGGGGAATCAATAGTACTTTACTGAAGTGGTAGCCTTACACAGTAAACCTTGCAGATGAAATTTAATCACAAGAAAGATGTGAGGGCACACCTAGGTGGCTCAGTCAGTTGAGCACCTGACACTTGGTTTGAGCTCAGGGCACAATCTCTGGTGGTTGGAGCAGAGTTGGCTTGTTTTCCCTGCCTCTCCATGGGCACTCTCTCTCACAAATAAACTCAAAAAAAAAAAAAAAAGAAGAAGAAGAAAAGATGTCTGTGGCAAGATTCTAAGCTCCAGGAGGATAATGCTCCAGTATTTTATAGATATGGCTTTAAAATATAGCCAAAAAATTTTGGAGATCTTTGGAATTTGTTAAAACCTGTGAGTCTGGAAGTTCAAACATTACAATATTACATGGCATAGGAAGTCAGAGTTACTTAGAAATCCTGCCCCATTAATTAATCAATAGTTTGCATTAAACAGACAAAACTAACCTCATGTGCAGTATTTTAAAATAAATCCTAGCTACTATATATACTTGAGCCATAATTACTTCATACTCATTTAACAAATTTTTTGAAAACCTCGGGGCTTAATTTGGATTGGCTGTGATCTGTAGAGCTTTCGGGTGGTAGCCATGGCATGACTTTTATCTGTACACTTTGATGAATTGATTTTTGGTGTTTTTTTTTAAGATTTTATTTTAGTTTATTTTTTAAGAAGATTTTATTTATTTATTTAACAGAGAGAAATAACAGCTAGAGAGGGAACACAAGCAGGGGGAGTGAGAGAGGGAGACATAAACTTCCCGCTGAGCAGGGAACCCAGTGTGGGGCTGGATCCCAGGATCATGACCTGAGCCAAAGGCAGTTGCTTAACCAACTGAGCCACCCACGCACCCCTCCCCCCCATTTTTTTTTTTTTATTAAGATTTTATTTATTTATTTGACAGAAACACAGCCAGAGCGGGAACACGGGGGGGGGGGGGGGGGGGTGAGAGAGGGAGAAGCAGAAGCAGGCTTCCTTTGGAGCAGGGAACCTGATGTGGGGCTCAATCCACTGAGCAGAAGGCAGTCACGTAACCAACTGAGCCACCCAGACACCCCTGACGAATTTTTGTTTTGTTTTGTTTGTTTTAAATATTTTATTTATTTATTTGACACAGTGAGAGATCACAGGCAGGCAGAGAAGCAGGCAGAGAGGGAGGAGGAAGCGGGCTCCCTGTCTAGCAGAGAGCCTGATGCGGCCTCAATCCCAGGACCCTGGGAAACATGACCTGAGCCGAAGGCAGAGGCTTTAACCCACTGAGCCACCCAGGCGCCCGACAAATTATTTTAAATGAAGTATAATTAATGACTTCTACAAATAATATGTACTCATATCCCCTTGCAAGTCAACGTAGAGAATATGATTGGCACTCCAATGCTTTTGTCTTAATACATTTTGTCAGTTGTATTTTGATAATTCATGTTTCCCAAAAGTGAAAATGTTTTAAACTATAAATCTAAATTTGTCAACGAACCACAACGAAAATGGAGAAAACCAGAAAAGGTTTTTTAGTATTTTGTGTGTATTTCTAGTTTGTTTTTTTTTTCCAACTTTTTTGATAAAGCGTTTTTTGTTTGTTTTTTTAAATAAGAACTCTTGGGGGTGCCTGGGTGTCTCAGTCACTTAAACCTCTGCCTCAACTCTCAGTTTTGGCTCAGGTCATGATCTCAGGGTCTTGGGGTGGAGCCCTGCATCGATCTTTTGTGCTCGAATGAGGAGTCTGCTTCTCTCCTTTCCCTCTACCCCTGCCCTTGCTTGCAAAGGTGCACATGCTCTTTTAATCTCTCTCAAATAAATAAGTCTTCTAAAAAAACAACAGCGGGTGGGTGGAGGGGAACAAACCAAGAACTCTTGACCATTTAAAATGTTTTTTGTAGGGGCGCCTGGGTGGCCTAGTTGGTTGGGCAACTGCCTTCGGCTCAGGTCATGATCCCGGAGACCCAGGATCAAGTCCCACATCGGGCTCCCTGCTCGGCAGGAAGCCTGCTTCTCCCTCTCTCACTCCCCTTGCTTGTGTTCCTTCTCTGGCTGTGTTTCTCTCTGTCAAATAAATAAAATCTTTAAAAAAAAAATAAATAAAATGTTTTTGGTATAGTGGTTTATTTTAATCACAGTTTAGGTGACTAATTTTTAATGGATATAGTTCATATGCTTAACTGTACCATCAGTAAATTTTTCTCCCCAGTAATTTAGGGTTGATATTTTCACAGTAAGGTAACATTGGTTGTATGTATCTCACTTCACATTTTAGTGTTCTCTCCACCCCCCCCCCATTTTAGTGTTAAACTTAAACTTGGGTGGTCTTAATACTTGTTGAAAAGATTTTTTTTCTTCCTAATGTTATCTTCGTGAATTTTTTCCCTAATTTTTGGTAAGCATTTTAAAACAATTTGGTAGTGTCTGCCTTGGGAGGATAATATTTTGATTATGTAAATTCTGAGTATCTCTAGTATTAAATGCGTGATTCTGAAAATTGTGTTTATGGAAAAATAAATTCATTTAATGCTGAAGAGTAGAGATAAATAATGGAATCACTTCTCATTTAAGTACCCTAGTTTTCAGATTCACTTAATGGGTTTCTTCTGTTCTTTGAGTGGCCAGTGTTGGGTACTTCTCTGCTAATCTGTAGAACAATCTGTTGAGGAACAAGTTATAATAGCCTGTGTTTACTGAGAGGAAACCCTGAAGTGATGTGTCGGAGGTCGTCTGTATACAACTAAGACTAAGAATCAAAGTTCAGTTCTCTTTTTATGAGTAATTATCATGGTGGTGGGCTGGGGATTATTTTCATTTGAGTCTTCAATCAAAAGATTTTTAATTTTGTGGGTTTGATGGTTAATCAGTTCACAAATTCTGGGCCCCTGATGGCTGAGTTGGTTAGGCATCTGTCTTTGGCCCTGGTCATGATCCTACTAGGTTCATGGGGGATTGAGCCCTGTATCAGGTTCCCTGCATGGCAGGGATTCAGCTTCTCCCTCACTCCTCAACCTGTCCCCCTGCTGGTTCTCTCTCTCTCACAAAGAAATAAAATCTTTTAAAAAAACAGTTTACAAATTCTAAGAGATGACATTTTTGCCTCTATGTGGGACTGAAAATTACCAGGCATTCTAGATATTTATGCCTGTTTTGTAGAATTGTACAGATAGAAGCAATATTTTCTCTTACAAAGAGTTTAAAAGTGAGTTATCCTTAATTGATTCTTTATGTTTATCTATAACAGTATTTTTCTTCCAGTGACAGCTTGAGATACATTTTACATACCATACTGTCGTATTGACCCATTGACTCACTGTGAATTGACCCATTCTAGACATTAGACATAAAGAGAATCATACAATAATACATGGTCCTTTGTGACTGCCTTCTTTCACTTAGCATGTTTTCCAGATTCATTCATGTCCTATGTACAGTACTTGTTTTCCTTTTGTTGCCAAATAATCTCTTGTTGGGCTATACCACATTTTGTTTATCTCTTCATCAGTTACAATATTTGGATTGTTTCCCATTTTTTGGCCATTATTAATAGTTCTGTTAACATATTTTTATTTCTCTTGGGTATATACAGTTGACCCTTGAACAGTGCAGGGATTGGGGCACTCGAAAATCTGCGTATATCTCTTGACTCCTCCAAAACTTAACCACTGAAAAAGAACCTACTGTTGACCAGAAGCCTTACCAATAACATAATTAATTGATACATTTTATATGTTGTATGTAAATGTAAAGAAAAAATTAAGACAATCCATGAGAGGGAGCCTCGGTGGCTGGGTGGTTAAGCATCTGACTTGATTTGGACAGAGGTTCTGATCTCTGGGCCACGCTTTGTGGGGAGTCAGCTTGGCATTCTCTCACTCTGCTCTACCCTTCCTCTTTACCTCAAATAAGTGAGTGAATTAATGACTTTTTAAAGAAAGAAAAAAAAATCTGTGAGGAGGAGACAGTAAGTTTACAGAACTGTGCTGTATTTATTGGGGGGTGGGGGTGAAACGTATAAATGGACCTGAACAGTTCAAATCCATGTTCAAGGGTCAACTGTTTATACCTCAGAGTGGAATTTCTAGGCCATATGGTAACTATGTTTAGTCATTTGAGGAACCGCTAAACTGTTTTCCAAAGTGGCTGCACCATTTTACAGTTTCACATTGTATCAGTGTTCTAATTTTTCCATATCCTAACTAATACTCTTTAACATCTGTCCTTTTGATTATAGCCATCCTCGTGAATGTGAAGTCTTCATCTTATTGTGGTTTTGATTTGTATTTCCGTCATGGTAAAGATATTGTGAATCTTTTCGTGTGCTTATCCATCATTTGTATATATTTATAGGAATACATTCAACATTTTTAAAGCTAAAATTCTTTCAGGTTGAAGTAGGAATTCTATTGGTATGACCTGTGTATAGTTAATCTATAGCTACCAACTACTAACAGCTGTACGGCTACTAGGAACACGTTTCCTACTTGTTACAATATTCTTCCTTTTTTTTCACTTTGTTTTTTCTTTCCCTTGTCCATTTTACTAGACACATCTGTTATTGTAACTTACTGTATAGACAAAATAATAACTGGTATTTATAGAGGGCTTTACTGTGTGCCAGGCACAATATCAAATGTTCTGTGTGTATTATCCCAAATTTAAATTCTCCCAGTTCTAGGAAGTGAAGGCACTTTAACTGAAGAAACTTTCCCAAGGTAGTAATTATTATCTTGTGGCCAAAGATCAGATGAAAACAAATTACAAATTGTCAGGCTTTTTTTTTTCTTTTAATTGTCAAGCTTTTTAAAAAACCTGTTTTGTGTTCGACAAACCATGTCAAAAAAATACACATTTCCTGCCGTTAAAGTCTTAAATTCTTTAGTACTGAAATCATTATCCTCTCATCTTCAGTTACTGTCAGCCCTTATGGCTTTATGAGCATGATTTACCTTAACACTGATGTGTTTTATGAAATGTCTGTCTACTACTTGAAATTTGTAGCTTAAGCATCCCCACTCACGTGTTTTTGGCTTTAAGCTAACAATTTCAAATGAGTGATTTACCCTTAACAAGAATCAAAAAATAGGGGCGCCTATTTTCCTTTTAAGATTTTATTTATTTGACAGAGAGATCACTAATAGGCAGAGAGGCAGGCAGAGAAAGAGGGGGAAGCAGGCTCTGCGCTGAACAGGGAACCCCATGTGGGGCTCAATCCCAGGACCCTGAGATCCTGACTTGAGCCAAAGGCAGAGGCTTAACTCTCTGAGCCCCATGGAGCACCTGTTTTTAAGACGCAGTCATTAAGCATCTGCCTTCCTCTTAGGTCATGATCTGGGAGTGTCTTGGGATCAAGCCCTGCATCCAGCTCCCTACTTGGTGGGAAGCCTGCTTCTCCCTCTCTCACTCCCCCACTTGTTTTCTCTCTCTAGCTGTGTTTCTGTCAAATACATCAATAAAATCTTTAAAGAAGAAAAAAGAATCAAAAAAATAATTCTGAGTGACAGCATGAGAAAATTTGGGTAGATTTTTTTTTTTTCTCCTAAGGATAATTCTAATATTTTTTTTAAAAAGATGCTCTTTAGGGGCGCCTGGGTGGCTCAGTTGGTTGAGCGACTGCCTTCGGCTCAGGTCATGGTCCCGGAGACCCGGGATCGAGTCCCACATCGGGCTTCCTGCTCGGCGGGAAGCCTGCTTCTCCCTCTCACTCCCCCTGCTTGTGTTCCCTCTCTGGCTGTTTCTCTCTGTCAAATAAATAAAATCTTTAAAAAAAAAAAAAAAAAAAAAAAATAAAAAGATGCTCTTTGGTAATTATACCTTATAAGTATAACTTTTCAGTTCTTAATATTTAATATGATAGTATGTAGCATTACTATGAAAATTAAAAGGGCTATGAGAATTCAGAAAGCCAGTGATCTTTTTTGTCAACAAAGCTGAAATGTAGTTATGTGAATTCTGAATCAAATCATTTACATAGCTAATCTGTGATAAAAAAAATTGACCATTTGGTTAGGAATAGGAAAAAGAATCCTTACCAAAAAATGCTCAGTACTGGGGCACCTGGGTGGCTTATTTAATTTTTATTTTTTTAAAGATTTTATTTATTTGACAGAGAGAAACACAGCCAGAGAGGGAACACAAGCAGGGGGAGTGAGGGAGGGAGAAGTAGGCTTCCTGCCGAGCAGGGAGTCTGATGTGGGGCTCGATCCCAGGTCTCTGGGATCATGACCTGAGCCGAAGGCAGTTGCTTAACCAACTGAGCCACCCAGGCACCCCAAATCAAATATTTTTTAAAAAATTATTTAAAAAAATACTGGGGCGCCTGGGTGGCTCAGTTGTTGAGTGTCTGCCTTTGGCTCAGGTCATGATCCTGGATTACCGGGGTTGAGCTCCATATAGGGCTCCCTGCTCTGCTGGAAGCATGTTTCTCCCTCCTTCACTCCCCCCTGCTTGTGTTCCCTCTCGCTGTGTTTCTCTCTGTCAAATAAATAAATAAAATCTTTAAAATTCTCAGTACTGAATATTGTGTATATTGTTAGTAAGAATTGTATTTCCCTTATTTTATCATATTTAAACCCTAATCATGATTTTCTTGCAGGGGAACGCCCATATAAATGTGAACTTTGTCCTTACTCAAGTTCTCAGAAGACTCATCTAACTAGACATATGCGTACTCATTCAGGTTGGTAAGAAATGGGAACTCTTCTATGATTTTTAGTAAACAATGTATCATTATAAGGAAGTTCTTCTAGACCTGGAACTGGGTCATTATTTATCATTTATTTTAAAAATCAATTTGTTTTTTTTAATTTAGAAATTAGAGTTAAAAATCAATGTTGTATTCATGTGGCACTGTATCTAAATGTAGGTTCTTAAGAAGGAATCTATAGGTTGAACTCCTGAAACTGAATATAAATGCATGCATGCACTGTTTCTGGGTGGAAGGTCCATAATTTTCTCCAGATCTTCAAGTTCTGTGGCTAATAAAACTTGAAATGCTGTTATAGACCAACAGTGGTTCGTATGTTTTGAGCACCCTCTACCTTCTCACCCTCTTCCCCATTCCCAGCACACTATAACAAGTTTCATAGTGTGTGGTTTCCAGGTTACAGGTATTCTTCTTAGGTCGAAAAATGTGAGTTTTGCCCTTTTTTGAGGGCTGATAGGGCTTCTGTGAACTGATTTACAAGAGCCAAACTTTAAAGAATAATAGATAATGCAGGATCTCAATTTATTAACCTATGATAGATAAAATGCAAGACTATAAATGCAGTGGGAGATAATCCACTCTGATGACTGAAATAATTGTGATCACTAACCAGAATTGGTCCCCATTATTAAGGTAGGTAGGTGGCAAAGTTAAAAGTAAATAGTAGCATAGGTGGTCTTGAAAGAATAATTCATTTTGGCTACAGTTGACCTTTGACTTTGGTGAACCATCACAGTCAACTAATCAGAATACTCTACTTCCAATTTTAGAATATATACCCACATAGGGAGACTATACCAAAATCTTGGTGTTAACAGAAGACTATGTAGGCTCATTACCCTTAGGTTAATTAATTGCCTGAAATTTGTGCAGTCTGCTTGTGTAGCCACTAGCCATACGTGGTTGTTAGATGGTGAAATGTAGCTAGTTTGAATTGAAATATATAAAATACATAGTGGAATTAAAGCAATATAAATAAAAGCACGTAAAATACCTATTTTGGGGTGCTTGGCTGGCTCAGTTGGAGGAGCATGTGACTGGATCTCATGAACATGAGTTCGATGAGTTCAAGATCCACGTTGGGTGTAGAGATGACTTAAAACTTTAAAAAAAATTTGTAAAGTATTGATTGCATGTTCATATATAAGTTATATTGGGATAAATAAGTAGTAAAATTTAATTTTACCTGTTCTTTACTTTGGTAAATGTGACTACCAGAAAATTTAAAATTATATATATTGCTTGCATTTTATTTCTATTGAATATTGCTGCTTTAAGTCAGTGATTGAGTAATATTTGATTGTAGTACAGATTCTGATTTTGAGCAGCTATGAAGAGGTCATATAATATATTTGCTAGCTTTTCTTCATCCAAAGTGCTTGTCATGTTAATATACTTAGAATGTTCTTTCTAAATCTCCTAAGCTATTGAGTTGAGTCACTTAACCAGAAACCTGAGTTTATTGCTTAGGGGTACTTCCTGGTTTCATTTTCTGAGGGTAATTTGGATGCTTTTTCAGGCTTTGTTGAGGGCAGGAATTATTTTCTATTGATCTGGTGTAGTCGTTAAGCATTTAAGAGTTTTATGTGAGTTAACTAATTATGGTCCTTTATAACTATCCAATAATGTATGAGTTCTGTTGCTGTCCCCGTTTTACCAATGGGGAAACTAAACTAAGGCATTGAAGAAATGTGGCCTTTTTTCCTGTAGAATGTCCCCCTTTCTGGATTTGTCTTACTTTCTCATGTCATTTGGTTTTTCTTCTGTCCCTGTGCCTTGTATTACTTGTACACTGGAAATTAAATCTGAATGCTTGAATTCTACTTCATGTGTCTCATTTGAAGTCCTATCTGGTTGACCTACTGTTAGTGTTGTTGAGTTACTGGATTAGAATGATGAGATACTTTGAATGGATAATACTTTTGTCACTGTTTAAGTCTCTGATGTTTTATACTAGTCAGTAACTTCTGTCTGAATAATTTTGTGTTTGCTGTTTTTGAATGTCTTTGCTGTATTAAAAAGATAATATTCAGTAGTTACTGTTACAGTACAGCAAGTATTTTAAGTCTCTTAATGAGCAGTAGCTACTATCTTTTTTTTTTGAACATTTTATTTTTCTAAATTATCTCTATACCCAGCATTGGTCTCATGTTCAACCCAGAGATCAAGAGTCACGTGTCCTATGGACTGAACCGGCCAGGCATCCCAATAGTAGCTGTTGTTTGTCGTATGCCTGCCAGGTACTGAGAAATTGGGAATTGTTATCTCTAATCTTAGTACCCCTTAAATACTTAATCCTAGTTTATGGATTAGGACACAGATTTAGAGAGGATAAATGCTTTATCTGTGGTTGTCATTCCTTTAAATCAGAAGAGCTAGGATTTAGCCTTAAACTCCTCACCCCTCACATTTTCATTTATCATCATTCTTAAAAGAAAATTATGGCTCAGAAAATGGCTCAAGAAGCTATAGCATAGAGGCGCCTGAGTGGCTTAGTTGGGTAAGCAGCTGCCTTAGGCTCAGGTAGTGATCCCAAGGTCCTCGGATCAAGCCCTGGATCAAGCCCTGCATGGGGCTCTCTGCTCAGTGGGAGGCCTGCTTCTCCCTCTGCCCGCCACTTTGCCTACTTGTGCTCTCTCTCTGTCAAATAAATAAAATCTTAAAAAAAAAAAAGTTACAGCATAACAGAATTGGAACCATAGCATATGGAGAGAGCAGAGACATGTCTTTTATTGGGTGCCGGTTTTGAGTTGCAGACAGGAAACAAACATGGTTAGTTTGTTTTGTGTATGAGTGTGCACTTATTTCCAGAAGATATTCTGTTTTACTACTTTCAATCGAAGTTGCTGATAGCACTCATAAGTAAAGTGAGGCTAAGTTAGGCCAGAGTGGTAGGTAGTCCTTTTTTTTGAATGGGTTATGAGGAGTGAATGTCTTGGGTCCCTTCTCTGTGGTCTGGAGTCTGATCTTTAAGGTCCCCAGGGCCTTGTTGGTTCCTTGTTCATGTGAGTATATTTTAGAGAAGAAGAGTATGTGCTCAGTCTCTTATTTTTGGAAGAGATTAGGCTCTGTGGAGTTGATACATTTTAGCTTAACTGACAGATTGGTTTATAAAGCAAAACCACAATGGTTATTTACTTAGAGCATTTCCAGCCATAAGGTGGGTTTTTTAAGGCCAAATTGGGAAGGGATCAGAATGTTGATGAGGTGAAAAATTGACACACTAAACTAATTAACTTCATCTGGTGTTACTCTCCATTTTATTGGTGTTTCTCCCTGTTGGTATTAAAATGTCCTTCACCAGGCTAGTCTTAGATACACTGATGTTATCCACAGCTCTCCCTTTCTTATTCTCAGTGGAGATGCTATCATTTCATCCTGGATAAAATACTTTGTTTTAGATGAAATACATCCAGTTTGTATTTGCTGTTAATATTTTTTTTTTATATATCACACTGGCTAGTTCCCTTTCTGCTAGTATAGGAATTCATTTTGACTATGTCTCCACAATTAGTGTAATGGAGCTTTTGTTAAAGGAGATTAACAGCTTGCCAAGTTCCACCTCCATTATTACTCTTCTTAAAATGGAAAAATATTTTTTCCAACCAAAAGTTTATTTTTCTTTCAGCAAGTATTTGATAATTATTATGGAGGCACTATTTTAATAGCTGGGCTTATTTGAAAGACATTGTGTTTTGAGAGTCATAGAATAAGTTTTTTCCCTGTGTCTCTGCAATTTTATTTCTCATATTAGTATGTCATGTCAAATTCAACTTACTATGCAGTTTGGGCTTTTTTTTGGTCAGTAAATGTATTTTTAATTGTAGTATGGTTGATATACAATATTACATTAGTTTCAGGTGTGTAAAATAAATTTTTAAACAGTATTCTATTGAGGTTCAATTTACACACATGAAAATGCATACATGTATCTGAAGCATACAGGTCAGTGACTTCACATGGTTTCTCCTGTTTGCCCCCTAGAGGAAGATCTGAAACATTTCTACACCCTCAGAAAAGTTCCTCCTTACCCTTTCCAGTCAGTACTCCCATAGTCTACCCTCAACTAATTGACTTTTGTCAAAAAGAATATTATGACATTTTTCTATAAGATGTTTCTGACATTCATCCCATGCTGCTTTGTCAGAATTTTGTGGGTTTTTTTGCTAAGCAGTAATCAATTGTATGCCCCATTACTCTTTAGTAAGTCCTCTTGCTGTTCTTTCTGGGTTTTTCCTGGTAAGAATATATAAAGTATATAAAAATTCCTCTTTTGAATTTGCTGTATACCTTTAAGTCAATTTGGGAAGAATAAAATGGACATTTGACACATTTATAAAGATGAAAGACATAGGTAAATACTAGAATTGAAAAAGAATTAAAATCATTGATAAAAGGCAGAAAAATAGATTTAACTAGATACTAATAACCTATACAGTTTTGATGATTAGAGCTATAATTCAAGCAACATTTAAAGGCAAGAAAATAAAATTGAGAGGGGGGAATGAATGGGGCAAGTAAATTTTCCATCAAAATTTAAATAGGTTTTTATGAACTCCCATTCTCTATTTCATAGGTGGATGCTTGCACTTTGATTGATGCTTGCTATGTAAATACCCTCATTTGTTAGGGGTTATATCATTATAATTCTCCTATTAACACAAATGTTAAAGAGGTAAACTTCATTCATCAGCTACTTGTTTACTCAGAGGTAGGGTTTAAATGGAAAGGCAGGATAAACAAATGAATTTTGCCTTTTGTTTACCAGTACTAAATGTACCAGTTTCAAAAGTGATGATTTATAGGGAATATATGTGGACTGCTTGGCTCTCTGTGCCATGCTAAGCGCTTTTTATTGATTATTTATAGCTCATAACACTTAAAAGTATTTTTATAGATGAAGAAATTGGGCCTTAGAGACTTTTCAGTACCTTGCTCAGGATCTCACACTAAGTTGGAGAAAAGTTCATATTTGATCTCCCAGATAGTCTCATTCTAGAAGACGTTCTTAACCATTATGCCACCTATTTTTTCCCCATTCTGTGTATATGTTAAGCAAATGCAGCATGTTGTGGAAGCCTCTGTTTGTGACTCTGTTGGTAGTCTTAACATGGAAGAGAGTTGTCCAGTTAGCTATACAACCAATCTAACGGATCCGATATACCTGGATAAATTTTTGTTTCTGCAGTTATCCTATCAGACATTTTCTAATCATGTAAAGCTTACCATGGTTTTACTTAATGTCTGAGATATTTGTTTTATGAAAAAATTAGATTTGATATGAATTTGAGAATGTTTGAGAGATGAATTTTCATAAATGTCAATTTCCATTTTTCTACTATGCATTCCATTGGACCAGTGGGGTATGGATACCAATTGGTAATATTTACTAGAGTGTGATCTAGATGGGTATGTATTCAGGTAGAATGTGTTAATCTTATATCTTCAAATTGGGGGTGGGGGTGGTTTTGGTTTTGTATGCACCTATGATCTGTGATCATGACTTCGTTCGATTATTGTACATACCATATCTATTTGTATGCCCTTTCTCATTTATGTTGTTTCTTTACCCATTTGTTAAAAGAAGATAGAGAACAATCAAAGGGTTTCTGGTGTGGCTATATTTTTGCTTTAAAATAGCAATTCTGAAAAAAAAAATAAAATAAAATAGCAATTCTGGCATTGGAGGAGTTTGCTGAATGAAGCATGACTCTCCTCCTGCTGTCATGGACAAAAGGGTTAAATTTAAAGAAAAGACCTCTTGTTCCCTGAACCCACAACTTTTACAGCTTCTACATCCAAGGTCTGAGTGTAGCCTAGAGTATAAGATATTTCTTTTGAAGTCTCAAGGTTTATCTTAAAAATGTATGGGAATTACTACATTTGCTTTAACTAAATATAAAACATTTAAAATTATCTTTTCTCAAAGAAATAAAAATACAGTATCTTTTCTCTTTGAGTGCCCTTGCCCCAAAATTCACATCCAGAGCCCAATCAACTTTGCCAATAATTGCTGTGTACTTCTTGGTGAATAATTGTTCTTTCATAGTGCTTGAGAGCTCTAGCTTAATGAACTTTTTAGAAAATGATGGTTAAATGAGATAATTGTTCCTCCATTTGGTATGAGAGTCATTATCAAGGGGTAGAGAAAAAGTCTACAAATAAATATGGTAAATGTAAAGTGCATGATACAGTCTTTCCAATGAATAGTTTATGTGTGTATGTTTTAACATACCCAATTCCTTATATTTTAATAAAAGCTTGAATTCATTTCTTAATTTGTGTTCTAACATCTCTTGTTTATCTTCAGGTGAGAAGCCATTTAAATGTGATCAGTGCAGTTATGTGGCCTCTAATCAACATGAAGTAACTCGCCATGCAAGACAGGTTCATAATGGGCCTAAACCTCTTAACTGTCCACATTGTGACTACAAAACAGCAGATAGAAGTAACTTCAAAAAACACGTAGAGCTACACGTTAATCCACGGCAGTTCAATTGCCCTGTATGTGACTATGCGGCTTCCAAGAAGTGTAATCTTCAGTACCACTTCAAATCCAAGCATCCTACTTGTCCTAATAAAACAATGGATGTCTCAAAAGTGAAACTAAAGAAAACCAAAAAGCGAGAGGCTGAGCTGCCTGATAACAATATTACCAACGAAAAGAAAGAAACAGAACAGACAAAAGTAAAGGGGGATGTGACTGGAAAGAAGAATGAGAAGCCTGTAAAAGTGGAGAAGAAAGATAATGTTTCAAAAGAGAAAAAGTCTTGTAGTAATGCTTCAACTCAAGTGACTACCAGAACTCGCAAATCAGCAATGGAAACTAAAGAAATGGATGTGCACACAGGAAATAATTCAGAAACAATCTCTAAAACCAAGAAAAGCAAAAGGAGGATGGAAGCTGAAGCCCATTCCTTAAAAGATCCTGTTAATGATGAGGAACCTGTGACAAAAAAGAAAAAGAAGGCAGAAAGCAAATCCAGAAGTAGTCAGGAAGTGCCAAAAGGTGATAGCAAAGTAGAGGAGACTAAAAAGCAAAATACTTGCGTGAAAAAAAGTACAAAGAAGAAAAGTCTGAGAAACAAGTCAAGTAAAAAAAGCAGCAAGCCTGCTCAGAGGGAGGCTGCTCAGAAGAGGCCTGTTCAGATGGAACCTTCTCCTCCCAGGGGGCCTGCTCAGATGGCACCTTCTCCTCCCGGGGGTCCTGTTCAAATGGAGCCTTCTCCTCCCAGGGGGCCTGCTCAGAAGGCTCCTTCTCCCGGGGGGCCTGCTCACATGGCGCCTTCTCCTTCCAAGGAGTCTTCTCAGATGGAGCCATCTTCTCCCAGGGGGCCTGTTCAGATGGAGCCTTCTCCTGGGGGGCCTGTTCAGATGGAGCCTTCTCCTCCTGGGGGGCCTGTTCAGATGGAGCCTTCTCCTCCTGGGGGGCCTGTTCAGATGGAGCCTTCTCCTCCTGGGGGGCCTGTTCAGATAGAGCCTTCTCCTTCTGGGGGGCCTGCTCACATGGTGCCTTCCCCTCCCGGGGGGCCTGTTCACATGGCGCCTTCTCCTCCTGGAGGGCCTGCTCAGATGGTGCCTTCTCCTTCCAAGGAGTCTTCTCAGATGGCGCCTTCTCCTTCCAAGGAGTCTTCTCAGATGGCACCTTCTCCTTCCAAGGGGTCTTCTCAGATGGCGGCTTCTCCTTCTAAGGGGTCTTCTCAGATGGCGGCTTCTCCTTCCAAGGGGTCTTCTCAGATGGCGGCTTCTCCTTCCAAGGGGTCTTCTCAGATGGCGCCTTCTCCTCCCTGTGGTCTTGCTCAGATAGAGCCTCCCCCTGCCATAGAGTCTGCTCAGATGGATGTTGGTCAGACGGAGCCGCTGCCTCCAGTGGAGTCTGCTCAGATAGGGCCTGCTCAGATGGAGCTTCCTCCTCCCGTGGAGCCCACTCAGATGGAGGTTATTCAGAGGAAGTCTCCTCCCACAGATCCACCTCTTCACATGGAACCAAGTCCCAAAAAGTCTCCTCGAAAAGATAGTAAGAAGGAAAAGCCCAACACACAGAGTGAAGTGGCACGGAAGGAGCAAGTCCTTATTGAAGTTGGCTTAGTGCCTGTCAAAGATAGCCAGCTTCTGAAGGAAAGTGCAGGTACACAGGATCTGTCCACACCATCAACATCACTGCCAAAGGAAAACCTTTTAGAAGAAAAGTCAGAAGACCAAAAATTTTTCACTGAAGGTGAAGGAAGTAAAGAAGCCTCTCTTCAAAAAGTAGAAGAGGCAGGGAAGAGCCTAGCTGGTCTTGCTGCTATTATCAAGGAATCTGCCAATATTTCATCCTCTGGACAAAACTTGACTATGCCTGAGGGTGATATTTTAGATTCTAAGTGTCAGGCTGACACTGTGCTTCATGAAATGGAAATGGACACTGATGAGAACAAAACAGAGAACCCCCCTGGCAAAGAGTCAGCAGTTGAGGAACCCATTTCACCAGTGCTGCTTCCCCTACCAATAGAAAACCATGAAGCAGTGTCCAAAACTGCTGTGACATCACCTCCTGTCACCATGGCAGTAAATGAGTCTCAGGAAATGGATGAAGATGAAGGCATCCACAGTCATGATGGAAGTGATCTAAGTGACAACATGTCAGAGGGTAGTGATGACTCTGGATTGAATGGGGCCCGGCCAGTTCCACAAGAAACCAGCAGGAAAAATGCAAAGGAAGCCTTGGGAGTCAAAGTAGCTGAGGGAGATTTTGTTTGTATCTTCTGTGATCGCTCTTTTAGAAAGGAAAAAGATTACAGTAAACACCTCAATCGCCATTTGGTTAATGTATACTTCCTTGAAAAAGCAGCTAAAGGGCAGGAGTAATTAAACTTAGGATAAGGCTTCAGTTCTTAGTTTATAAGATCTATTACATTTAATATTCATTTATAGTTGTAGACAACCTTTTATTTTTTAAATTGCTTTAATTAGTGTCCGACATTGATTTTTAAGTGGCACTCTTTTCCTTAGGATTCTGTATACCTATTGATGGGTAAATTTTGGCAAATCCAAGGAAGTTAGTGTACTAAACCAGCAGACACCTAAATCTGTTTGTTTATACATTTAGTTGAAATGAGAAGGCCAAGGTGGTATTGTAGTCTGTTGCTTTGCCTGGCTGTAACTTGTCACTTTTCTTGCCGTGTCTGTCTCATTGTTTCACTTTAGTCTTTTTTCTTAGTTCTTTGTTCAGTTCTATAAAAATTGGCATACTTAAATAGCAAATTACTTGAAGAATTTGCCTGCTTTATATAAAGTTAGCACTTTAAAATTTTTTTAGAGATGAGAAGAGACATTTAAATTGAAGAAAAATTTTCCCAACTGTGGACATTGTATCAGTCCAGGTATTTACTTCCTGAGTTTTGATCAATATTTCTTATTTGTGTATGTTAATCGTCATAAAAACAGTGATTTTGGTGTGGTTTTTTGTTCGGTTTGGTTTGTTTTTTTCGTGGTTTTTTTTGGTGCTTTAATGGCTTAAGATGTTGCACATTTTTTTTTTTAACCTATGCAGTTCAATTTTTTCTAGAAATAGTATTTGTTGAACAGTAACACTTTATACATATATATGCATGTTTATTTTGTCCTCTTTGGAAGGATGCTTTTAGTCTTGTTTGCAAAAGGACAGTTTTCTTTTTCCTTTGCTGCGATTGTCTCTTTTGCAGAATATTAGTGTGTGCAAATTTGTGAGCAAATGAAACATGCAGGTTTCAATCCATTGATTTTGAATTTCACATCTTATATCTATGCCGGAATCTGTATCTCACATAAATTATTTATTTTAAATGCATGTAGTGAGTTCACAGCTCTCATTTTGACCTTTACAATAAACAGACCACTAGGCTCTATATTAAATGGGTTTTAATCTCAGATACCAACCATAAGTGAAAGTTTTCGGCTTGTTTTAGTACAGCTACTTCCTAGATGTGCAGTGTTAAGTCATATCTTTGAGAAAGACCTTTTTACATGGATGGTTGGTGTCCATATGGCTACTCAGCTGAATAAAGAACTGTAAGTTATATTTGGAAACTGCAAACCTGGAATTAGGAGACATAATTACTCCTTCAAGTTATACAGAATATCAGTTGTGAGATTCCAAAGCCATAGCAAATTACACAGCAAACCTAGGTTGAGAGAGGTAGTGTGAGTGCTGGTAGACCAGCTGCTACTTACTTCCTATGAATACAATGAAAAAGGCAGGTGAAACTTAAGTACAGTCCAGATTTTTTAAAAAATCACACTTTCTCAGGGATCTCCACAAACCAGTGGGTGTCCTGGCTGTCCCTGTGACAGCCTCTTTCTACAGGTGAGGCCTCAGATGAATTGCAGCTATCCTGGTGTTCCTGTGGGGGGGGGCACTTTGTATTAAGAAAGAGTGTTCTTCTAAACTTTCTTGGTAGGTTCTTTGGCCAGTTGCCAAAGAATATGAAAGAATCCAACAGGATTTTTCTTGCTGATAGCAGTTAATTCAAAGTATGATCCCAGTAGGGAATCTTGAACAATTCTGATCCTCCCATGTTCTTTTCTGAAATAACCACTTTATATTTCATTTTTTTTTTCCTTTTATCTGGTGATCTCTTTGAGGCAGGCTTCAGAGTTTGGCAATGCAACATGAAAGATGAGGGAAAGCATTGATGAAGTGTGGGTGGAAAACTTGTTAAAAATCTGAGTGAAGTTTGAGTTTTAAAAGACTCTTGAACTTGGAATTGACTGGGAGGCCAAAGATTTAAAGAAGAGGAGATTCTCTCAAGAAATGAGGAGTAAGTTGTGTGTTAATGGTGTGTGTTTTGTGTGCATGAATGGGAATTTATAAATGATGTTGAATTCTGGATGAATTCACAGCTCCGACAATCATTGTCAACAGAAGATCAAGCTGCAAGTATTTATGTTTTAAAATTTAAATTATAAAGCTAGTTAAATCTTTCTAACAACTAGTTTTAATGTTCATGGGTACATTTTATGTAAGTTACGTTTTACATTCTATATGAAAAGACTCATGTTAAGTACAGAGTGGAGATTGGGAATCAGTTTGGAGAAGAGGTTTTGTGGATTCTCTTTAATGCTACAAAAGAAAAAAAATTAGACTTCTGGGGAATTGGACTAATTTTCTTAACCTAGTTTTTAAGACTAGAATGCTAAAAACAAAATATGAAGGAAATTAAAACCCCTTGTTACTAAATTGATCTGTGAAAACATTGTTACTGGAAATTGAGTGGGACTTGAGGCCTTTCTTCCAGAAAACAAGGACTTGATTGTCAGGCCTATATTAGGTTCTGAACCTTAATGCCATGTATTTGTATTTGTTAAAAATCGTTTCAATGAAAAATATCTTAGTAATAAGAACTTCTGGTTTAGTTGGGAGTTCTTCCATTTGAAAAATGTGATATTTGCATGGAACTGTTTGAATCTTTGTTTTCTCAATTTCCCCTCCACTGGATAGAAATGAAACTAGAATTTTCCCTTTTGTTAAAGGAATAAAAAGTGAATATGTTATTTGTAAATTGATGTTTAGTAACTAGAGATAAACTTGAAATACTAGAATACATTATAAGCCTAATCCTAGGTAGTCTTATGAAACTATATCTCTTTTATCTTTGGAACCTATATTCACATTGGTCTTCAAGATATCTTAAGTTATATTTTTTCCTCTTTTCAGAGCTGCTTCTTTGGGGCTTTTTTTTTTTTTTTTTTTAAATTGAGGTGTAATTCATAAGGAGCTACGTTTCTGATACGGCTGCTTATAACTATGGCTGGATGTTTTGTTCTAGTCTTCTAAGAAGGGCCATTTTATTTTTTAGAGTCACTACTAAAGTCATGTGGTCTTTAATTTGGGGGCTGTTTTGCATATAACTGCTAATGCAAGTAAATTTAAGCCCAAGTAGACCTCATCACATGTCACCCCATGAATGTTGATAATGGAAGGAATACCTTGCCTATAGTATAATAACAGTTCTGGACTGAAAAGCTGGGGAAGAAACTTCATTTTCTTTTTTGCTTAAACTAGAAAAATAGCTAGTGTGTGCAGTTTCCTTGCTGACCTCAGCAGATGAACTGAGCTGATAGTGTTAATTCAGATTCAATAAATTATCTGAATTTTGGTTTCTGTAGACTTGCAATCTACATGCAATTTTAATTAAATCAGATAGCTTTTACATTTTCACTTGTGTACATAGGCTCCCCACCCTTTTCAACATCCATTAGTTAATTGATCTTTGTAAACTGGCATTGAAACATTACAACAATGTTTTGTTGCACCAATTTTATAAACTTACAGTGCAATACGTGTTATTTTTCTGATACAAACCAAAGGTAAATATCTCAAGGTTCTTGCTGCCTGCTTTAGCAGCATTTGATGGGAGGATCTTTTATATACATTTGTAATAGATGAAAAATAAACCAGATTGCAAATCTTTTTTTTTTTTTTTTTTTTTTTTTAAGCTTGAACCATGTACCAAGTCTTTGGTCCAAATTGTGTAGGATAAGTTAAACTTAAATTGCATTCTATTAACCAGTATGAGTGTATCTCTGTAAGCATAGTTATGTTGAAATAAAGTTTTAAAAAGCATTTTATGCCTTTGTTTATTATTGGTATGTCAAGTATCAAAGAAACCAAATTTATTTTGCTAGAAATGCAAGTATATTAACTGCAAAATTATTACGTCTGATAACCCATGGTAGGTGGAAAGGTCATGGCAGTCTCTTCTTTGGGATAACAGTCAAGTGGGTAGTAGTTGAAAGCATATCTTCTTATACTTACAAGAAGTATACTTATACTTTTCTGGGAGATGGAGGTCAGGGAGAAACAACCTGAAGACTGAGGCATGCTTTACATAGTAATTACTTCCCAATCACAGGTGTCCCTTAACAGCTTTAACATAAATATCCTTTCTTAGTAGCAGGCTTGGTGTTGGTACGTTTTGACTTGTAGTTGGAAAAAGATGCATTTAAAGGAAAGTAAGTTGAGTTATACTGAGTGTTGACTGCCAAGGTACTGTTTTGGGTTTTTTTTTTTTTTTTTAAGATTTTATTTATTTGACAGAAACACAGCTAGAGAGGGAACACAAGCAGGGGGAGTGGGAGAGGGAGAAGCAGGGAGCCCGATGTGGGACTCAATCCCAGGACCCTGGGATCATGACCTGAGCCGAAGGCAGTCGCTTAACCAACTGAGCCACCCAGGCGCCCTGCCAAGGTACTGTTTTTAAGTATTTTTCTCTGAGAAGAAAATGAAACTCATAGGGAAGTGATAAGCCATCTTCTTAATAAGATGGAGAAATGTGTTTTTAATGTGTTTTTGAGTTGAAAAAAAGGTGAGAGGGTGATGGAGAAACCTGGCTATGCAAAGCATCAAAACAACTGGATTGCATTGTCCTGTTACAGCAAGTGACCTGAAAGGTCCTGAGTCCTAAAGAATGGATACTTTATATTGATGAGAGTGACTCGCCCTCTGACCTCTTTTGCAAGACTCCTTATCAGCAAAAAGCAAAATGAATTCCCAAGCATTTATTTTATTGGTATGGTACACTCAATGACAAGGAGCATGAAAGTTTGCCCTGCCATGTAGGGCAAATTTATCTTGTATGTGGGGAATTTATTTTGAATACGTAAATGCTATTGATGTCTGACTTGGTCTGTTAACCTTTAATGAATGAAGAAATGGTTACAAGTGTCTGTCTTCAATCTCCTTCACTTCTTTCCCAGGGGCTTAACTTTGTTAGGATGTTTACACATGCCATACATTTATACTTGACCTGTTGGCCATCTTTTTTTTTCTCCCCAGATCTCAATGAGGGCTTGACTCTTATTAGTAGGTAGAGTTACAGTATAGTCATGTGAGCTTCCACCTAGGGTACTCAAGCACTCATCCTCAGCTCCATAAAGGCAGCTTTGTGAAGGTGCTAAGAACAATGTCCTGGTGTTTGGTAATAAGGGTATATTTCAGTGTTAAGAAATTGCCTTTTTAGGGCCGCCTGGGTGGCTCAGTGGTCTAAGTGTCTGCCTTCAGCTCATGTCATGATCCCAGGGTCCTGGGATCAAGTCCCATCTCCAGCTCTCTGCTCATTGGGGAACCTGCTTCTCCCTCTGCCTGCTGCTTCCCCCTGCTTGTGGTCATTCTCTCTCGTGCTGACAGATAAATAAAATCTTAAAAAAAATTTTTTTTTAAATTGCCCTTTCAAAAAACGCTGCATCAAGTGCTCTTGGGCCTTTGAGTTAGATAGAGCTGGCTTCACAATGGGCCTCTCCTCCTTACCACTATAAAACGGGCAAACCATTTTAACTTTACTGAACCTATTTCTTCATCTATAAAAGGTACATGGAATTTCTATCCATAGAGTGGCTTTGAGTGTTAAGTGCTTACTAAACATTTAGCCTTGTTCTTGGTATATAATTTTACTGGGACTGCTTTCATTACATTACAAACCAAGTAACTATCCTTAAGTACTTGAAGTCCTTCCTCTATTTGGGCATGATTAAATTGTGTAATTTACCTGCTTATCTTGCAAAACAGCTTTTAATATTGAAGTGGTATGTGGGATTTTGTGTCAAACTATAATGTAATGTCTTAGGAATCAGAATGCTTTTATGTTCACTGCTTCATTAAGCAGCTAAAATAGTATCTGGTCCTTGGTAGAGTAAGTAGTTGCCTGGGCCAAGAATTGTGTATGTGACATGTATTTCTGTGAGTTTCACCTTTTTTTTTTTTTTAAAGATTTATTTATTTGACAGATCACTAGGCAGAGAGGCAGGCAGAGAGAGGAGAAAGCAGGCTCCCTGCTGAGCAGAGAGCCTGATGTGGGCCTCCATCCCAGGATTCTGAGATCATGACCTGAGCTGAAGGCAGAGGCTTTAACCCACTGAGCCACCCAGGTGCCCTGCGAGTTTCTTGTTGATTTTATGTTATTTTTAAAGATTTTTATTTATTTATTTGACAGAAGGAAACACAGCTAGAGAAGGAACACAAGCAGGGAGAGAGAGGGAGAAGCAGGCTTTCTGCTCAGCAGGAAGCGGGACGTGGGGCTCAGTCGATATGGGACTCTGGGATCATGACCTGAGCTGAAGGCAGATTCCCAATGACTGAGCCACCCAGGCACCCTCTCCTTGATTTTAGTTAATTAGTTTATGACAGTAGGTTTACTGATGTTTTTAAATTCTGATAGTATAGAAATCTCTTGGTTCCTAGAGGAGGGTATTTTTCTGGATGCAAGGAGAGTCAACCCAAGTAGCAGGAAATAGTAAACGTTGAGAAAGACTTTTAAATTTTATTTTGAGAAAGATTCAAACTTAGAAATTGCAGCCGTGGTACCTTGAAATTTTGTTTACCCTCATTTGAATTCACTCACATTTGCTTTCTCTAACATATGCATGATTTGCTGAACCACCAGAAATGAGGGGCATACCCCTTTTTGTGTCTCCTAAGGATAAGGGCATTCTCTTGAACACCCACACTCCAGTTATCAAATTGAGGATTTTTAAGATTGATACAGTATTTATATTACAGTCTATGTTCAAATTGTGCCAAATGTCTTTTTTAAAAAAAAAAAAAAAGATTTTATTTATTTATTTGACAGAGAAACACAGCCAGAGAGGGAACATAAGCAGGGGGAGTGAGAGAGGGAGAAGCAGGCTCCCTGCCGAGCAGGGAGCCCGATGTGGGGCTTGATCCGGGGATTCCGGGATCATGACCTGAGCCGAAGGCAGTCGCTTAACCAACTGAGCTACTCAGGCGCCCCTGCCAAATGTCTTAATACTAACCTTTAACAGTACCCCTGTTCCTGTTAACCCATTGCATCTAGTTGTCTTACCCTTCACAATTTCCTCTAATTTAGAACAATTCCCTAGCTGCTGCTTCACAACAGTATGAGTTTGAAGAGTTCATGCCAGCTGTTAAGGAATGTTACTTCATTTAGATTATTCTAATACTGGGCACCTGGGTGGCTCCGTGGGTTAAAGCTTCTCCCTTCAGCTTAGGTCATGATCTCTGGGTCCTAGGAACGAGGCCCGCATTGGGCCGTCTGCTCGGCAGGCAGCCTGCTTCTCCCTCTCTGCCTGCCTGCCTCTCTGCCTACTTGTAATCTCTCTCTGTCAAATAAATAAATAAAACCTTAAAAAAAAAAGATCCTAATACTGTTTTCTCATACCTCAATTCAGGTTTTGCATTTTGGCAGGAATACTAAACATTGGTGCATTATACCAGATGGCATACATCGTGTCATTTTGTCCCACTATTGCTATTAACTCTTACTTGGTTAAGGTGGTCCCTTCATAATACTCTGTGGGAGGATATATTGAAACTATCAACAAACCCAGTGATTTTAGCGTATAATTATTTTTGCTTGAATCAGTTATACCTTGTTTTTTTGCTGGTGTTCTGTCCTGAAGAGCTTTCCTTCTGGTAGACTCTAGTTCTTGTTTTCTGTGTTAATCCGGTGGTTATTCACTTTACTCCAATTCAGCCAATGGGTGGGGCGCCCTTTCTGGCTCCCTTCATGAGACTTACTAGTCTTTGAGACTTACTAGTCTTAATACACAGAAGATTCTTATTTATGATCAGATACTTTGAAACTCACAATAGATCAAATTTCTCTCTTCTTAAGTCATAACAGTGCTATACAATTATGGAAGCTTCCTGGAATGTCTTAAGGGATGAACTGCAGGTGGAAATTTATAAGTGGTCAAGATTCTACCACAAGAAGGCAATTTTAGAAAATAGTATCCTAATTCTTTTGAAATACCACACCTTTTATTTCTTCGTGTGTGTGCCCTAGTTGCTGTTTAAAAATTACATAATGCGGGGCGCCTGGGTGGCTCAGTTGGTTAAGCGACTGCCTTCGGCTCGGGTCATGATCCTGGAGACCCGGGATCGAGTCCCACATTGGGCTCCCTGCTCGGCGGGAAGCCTGCTTCTCCCTCTCTCATTCCCTCTGCTTGTGTTCCCTCTCTGGCTGTGTTTCTCTCTGTCAATAAATAAAATCTTTAAAAAAAAAAAATTACACGGGGCTCCTGGGTGGTTCAGTTGGTTGAGCGACTGCCTTCGGCTCAGGTCATGATTTTGGAGACCCGGGATTGAGCCCCACATCGGGCTTCCTGCTCGGTGGGAAGCCTGCTTCTCCCTCTCTCAGTCCCTCTGCTTGTGTTCCCTCTCTAGCTGTGTTTCTCTCTGTCAAATAAATAAAATCTTTAAAAAAAAAAAAAAATTACATAATGCATATGGAACTAAATTCTCATAAAAAATAAGCTAAAATCCATCTTGACTAGCTCTCTTGCTGTTAACCCTCTGATTTGTTTTCTAGACTTAACTTTTTAATGGTTTAATGTTAACTCTTTACCTCCATATCTGTATATATATTAAAATGTTTGGTTTCTGTGCATTTGACATACGGGATTACTGATTTTGCAGTTTGCAGAATTTGGGGATCTTTGTCAGTAGTTAAGAACTTCCTCATTCTTTGTAGCTGTTACATAATGTTCCAAAGGATGAATGTATCATGGTTTAATCTTTTTAATGCCTATTTTTCTGATGTCCTTATTACCAGAATTAGTTGACAACCAAGTATTCTAAGAGTAGAAACCATATGAAGTTTCAGAGGACCCGTTATTTCTTAGTCTTACAAATTGTGTTAGTTTATGCTTGTATTCTTTTTCTTAAAAAAAGACTTTATATATTTATTTGACAGAGAAACACAGCCAGAGAGGGAACACAAACAGAGGGACTGAGAGAGGGAGAAGCAGGCTTCCCGCTGAGCAGGAAGCTGGTGTGGGGCTCCATCCCAGGTCTCCAGGATCATGACCTGAGCCGAAGGCAGTCTCTCAACCAGCTGAGCCACCCAGGCGCCTCTGTGCTTGTATTCTTAAGATAGGACTTCTTTCAGGTTTTCTTCTTTTTTAAAAAAAGATTTTGGGGGCGCCTGGGTGGCTCAGTTGGTTAAGCGACTGCCTTCGGCTCAGGTCATGATCCCGGAGACCCAGGATCGAGTCCCACATCGGGCTACCTGCTCGGCAGGAAGCCTGCTTCTCCCTCTCTCAATCCCCCTGCTTGTGTTCCCTCTCTGGCTGTGTTTCTCTCTGTTAAATAAATAAAATCTTAAAGAAAAAAGAAGAGAAAAGGTTTTGTTTATTTATTTGCCAGACACAGCGAGAGAGGGAACACAAGCAGGGGGAGTGAAAGAGGGAGAAACAGGCTTCCGGCAGAGCAGGGAGCCCGATGTGGGGCTCGATCCCAGGACTCTGGGATGATGACACGAGCCGAAGGCAGACGCCTAACGACTGAGCCACCCAGGCGCCCCTCTTTCAGGTTTTTGAGTACTAATCAAGTCTTGCACTTTTTATGTTAAAGGTTTTTTATTTTCTTTTACACAGAAGATGTATATATTTGGAATGTTTAGTGTTGCTTAAAATAACAATGATGAGTAATATTCCTAACGTTTAGTGCTCAGCATAGATGCAGGTAGGTAATAGCACCTCACACTCTGCTGACATTACTAGTGTGAATGTATTATCCATATAATGGTATATTAAGGAATTGTAATTTGAGCATAAGATACAACTAGCTGGGTCATATCTCTTTTACCTGTGTGGGGAGCCCAATGGGAATCTTACTGGCATAAAAGAATGATTTTTCTGATGAGACGTTCTGTTCCCTGTGCATAGAAGTATGAAATTCCACTAAAGAAAGCTGTCGGAGAGGAAGAAAATGGCTGATTTCACGTAAGAGTGGGTAGGACTTAATTGCCACCCACATGAGACAACTCATAAGTCATTGGGAAGCACTGCATGAGCTTGGAGATCCTGCATTAGCATCTAGGAGTATAAGTACTTTTGTGAGTACCAAGCACAGTTCTAAGCACATAACATTAACTGAACCCCTCTGAACATCACTAAAAGTAAGTGGTTATTTCCACATTGCACCTTACAGACAAGTACATTGCTTGATGTCACAGTAGGAAGTGGCAGGTCTGTGCCACACTGCCTTTTTGATTAAATTAAGAATATGTGGCGAAATGGACTTTAGAAAAATAAAAGGAGCAGTTAGGACTGATCAAAAGTATATCCACCTAATCTGAATGTTCTCAATTTACAGTGCTCTAGTAACAGGATAAAAAGGGCACTTTTTTTTTTTTTTTAAGATTTTATTTGACAGAGAGAAACACAGCGAGAGAGGGAACACAAGCAGGGGAAGTGAGAGAGGGAGAAGCAGGCTTCCCTCCGATCAGGGAGCCCGATGTGGGACTTGAACCCGGGTCTCCAGGATCATGACCTGAGCCGAAGGCAGTTGCTTAACCAACTGAACCACGCAGGCAAAAAGGGCACTTTTTTTTTTTTTAAAGATTTTATTTATTTGACAGATCACAGGTAGGCAGAGAGGCAGGCAGAGAGAGAGGAGGAAGCAGGCTCCCTGCTGAGCAGAGAGCCCGATGCAGGCCTCGATCTCAGGACCCTGAGATCATGACCTGAGCCGAAGGCAGAGGCTTTAACCCACTGAGCCACCCAGGTGCCCCAAAAAAGGGCACTTTTTAAATAGGCTTCTACCATAACTTCTATTTACTAAACACAATACGGGAAGCTTACTGTCAGTAGTCAGATCAATTTCACCTTTTTGAAACAAAAGTGAACTAGGATAAAAGAATTGTGCCCTAATCCTACTTAAGCCTGGTTCTGAGATGGCATAAACTGGTGTATTTTTTTTTTTTTAAGATGACGTTAAAGATTTATTTTAGAGAGTGAGGGTGAGCTGGGGAAGGAGCAGAGGGAAAAGGAAGGTGAAAGAATGTCAAGCAGACTCCCGAACGCAGAACCCAACAAGGGGCACCCAGGCAGCTTAGTGGGTTAAGCATCTAGCTCTTGGTTTCCTCTCAGGTCATGATCCGGGGTCATGGGATCAAGCCATAAGAATAGGTCAGTTTAGGGGTGCCTGGGTGGCTCAGTTGGTTAAGTAACTGCCTTCTGGTCAGGTCATGATCCCGGACACCTGGGATCGAGTCCCACATCGGGCTCCCTGCTTGGCGGGAAGCCTGCTTCTCCCTCTCTCACTCCCACTGCTTGTGTTCCCTCTCTGGCTGTGTTTCTCTCTGTCAAATAAATAAACTCTTAAAAAAAAAAAAAAAAGACTAGGTCAGTTTAGGGGCACCCGGGTGGCTCAGTCATTAAGTGGCTGCCTTAAGAGTGCTACATTGGGCTCCCTGCTTGGCAGGAAGCCTGCTTCTCCCTCTCTCACTCCCCCTGCTTGTGTTCCCTCTCTAGCTGTGTTTCTCTCTGTCAAAAAATAAATACAATCTTAAAGTCCATTTAAAGTTGAGAGCTGGATTTATTTGAAAATGCCCTTGTTTCTTGGGTCTTGTGAGCTGGCTGTATTAGCTGATGCATTAATTAGCATATCACAAGTTGCAGCCACATGTGCATGCATGTCTCCCAGTCTCCCTGAATTGACTGGGAGTGGGGGAGACATGCAGTAATAGGCTATCCACTCTATGAGGCAGGAAGGAAGGAGAAAACTTTAAAAAACAGTGTAAGCTTCTATTTGTGCTGGCCCTTCAGGTTTCATTTATTGTTGACCAGTCAGCAATTCTATCACACCAATAGCAGTCATAGTAATAGGCATTTCTCTCTTCATCTTGTCCTTGGCAGTAACACTACCTCACAGGCTCCTGGGAAGGGGGTGGCATCTCTAGTGGGATAGACATTAAGCTAATACTTTGTCAAATTTCTAGATATCCCAGTGTACAGTTCTAGAAAAACATTGAAGACTGACTTTAGGAGCAAGTGGGTCTGCCTATGTTGATTACTTCTACTTCCCATCCCTCCCCCCCCTCCCCACCTCCAGTCTAAGCCAGGACCCAGTGTTTTACAGGACTGTAAAGAAGGGGGGAGGGGCAGAGATCAAGAAATGCTGGTAGGTGGCCTGGAGTAAAAGAGGGGTTCCAACCCCATGTCACTCTACCCCTCACCCTGGTTGTGGAGCCAGGGAAAGAAGGGATTTCTGGGGCTTCAGGATCCTCAGCTTGGATTCTGCCTCAAACCTCGTTTTTTTCCTTCTTGGAGAGCAATAGGATACTGTTTTGAGATATAAAGGTCCTTAATTTCTGCATTCTTGTTACCTTCCCACCATAGAGACTTTGTAAATAGCTGACTTCCTGAGATACTTTTCTGCGTCTAAATGCTCCACTGGGGTGGAGATATGCCAGATTTGAATCTGAATTGGTGGTTGTTTGTTTTTTTTTTTTCACTTAAAGTTTATGAAAGTAATACACAGTACACAGTATTATGTGTATTACTTAATACACAGTTAAAAACAATATTCCTGGGGCATCTGGTTGGCTCAGTAGGTTGGGCATCTGCCTCCATTTGGGTCATGATGTTGGGGCCCTGGGATTGAGTCCTGCATTGGGCTCCCTGCTTAGTGGGGAAGCCTGCTTCTCCCTCTCCCTCTGCTGTTACCCCTGCTTGTGATCTCTCACTCTCTCTCTCAAATAAAAAAGGGAGGGACACTTGGGTGGCTCAGTTAAGCATCTGCCTTTGGCTAGGGTCGTGATCTGGGAGTCCTGGGATCGTGACTGTCATCGGCCTCCTTGCTCATCAGGGAGCCTGCTTCTCCCTCTACCCCTCCCCCTGCTTGTCCTCTCTCTCTCTCTCTCTGACAAGTAAATTCTTAAAAAAAAAAAAAATCTGGGGTGCCTGGGTGGCTCAGTTGGTTAAGCGACTGCCTTCGGCTCAGGACATGATCCCGGAGACCCGGAATTGAGCCCCACATCAGGCTCCCTGCTCGTCAGGAAGCCTGCTTCTCCCTCTCTCACTCCCCATGCTTATGTTCCCTCTCTAGCTGTGTTTCTCTCTGTCAAATAAATAAAATCTTAAAAAAAAAAAAAATCTTTAGGGTGCCTGGGTGGCTCAGTTGGTTAAGCAACTGCCTTCGGCTCAGGTCATGATCCCAGAGTCCTGGGATGGAGTCCGGTGTCGGGCTCCAGCTCCACGGGGAGTCGGCTTCTTCCTCTGACCGTCTCCTCCTTCATGCTCTCTCTCTCAAATAAATAAGTAAAGTCTTTAAAAAAATCTTTAAAAAACCCCAATATTCCTTAATGATTTATGATGGCATCAATATTCCATAGCCCTTCCTCCTTCCTTTCCTCAGTCACATAGCTGCTGTATGTATCTGACATATAGGTACATATAGCAGGTAAATTTAAACTAGCACCAAATTTCTTATTTTGCAGATTTACAGTGGATTCTTGTCATAAGGTTGTTAGAGTAGAGATAGAATGTTATACTGTATTTTCCTTAAGGTGATCATCATGCCAGATACTTCTGGATAAAATCTGGTACACAGATTCTTTGTAGCCTTTCCAATGAGCTTGCATCTGTGCTGCCATTGTGACTTGCTTTGACCAATAGATTGCAGCAGAATGATGTATGTCTTCTGAGCTTCAGCCCCTGGACACCTTGTCTCTTCCAAGTCTTGTGCTCTTTCTGAACACTGTCACCTTGTTAACAAGCTTGAGGGTGAGACCCAGTAGAAAGAGTGAGTGCTGGAAAAAGGCCCAGGTTTCCTAGCTATTACAACTATCCCAGCTGGAGCTCAGGATGTAGAGTGAGCTGTGCAAGTGCATGTCCCTCTAGAGCAAAAGAGTCACTGAGCTGAGCCTAGATTAAACTGCCAAACTAAGGAGTGGGAGCAAATAAATGCTCATGTAAAGTCACTTAGTTTTGGTTGTTTGTTACCCAGTGATAGATTAAGGATACAAATCTAATAATGCCCTCAATCTAGTTAATAAAAAAATTTTTCCAGGACACCTGGTTGGCTCCGTCGGTTAAGCATCTGCCTTTGGCTCAGGTCATAATCTCAGGGTCCTGGGATGGAGCCCCTCATAGGACTCCCTGCACAGTGGGGAGCCTGCTTCTCCCTTCACCTTTCTCCCCCTGCTTGTGATATCTCTCTCACTTTTCTCTCAAATTAATAGAATCTTAAAAAAAAAAAACCAAACATTTCCAATTAACAAATGAGCAACTACATAGAAGTGACTTAACCCATGCCTATTGGGGGAGTTAGTGGGTAAATGGGATCATTAGGCATAGTTTTCCTTTGTTGAAGAGTAGCATTCAAGTTCTCATGCTGAAAATTTTCACAGTTCTCAGAATTAGCTTTTCATAATAGCTTTATTCAGTGAAAAAGACATTTTCTATAGTGTTTCAGTGAAATACATCTTTTATCTGGCATTTTAAAGTCCCATTTCTCGAATTTTCCTTCTTATTGAGTAATCATGGAGTTTAAAGTCAAAGACAGGAAAAAAAACTTTTTAAAAAAGATTTTATTTGACAGAGAGAGATCACAAGTAGGCGGAGAGGCAGGCAGAGAGAGGAGGAAGCAGGCTCCCTGCTGAGCAGAGAGCCAGATGTGATCCTTGATCCCAGGACCCTGAGATCTTGACCTGAGCCAAAGGCAGAGGCTTAACCTACTGAGTCACCCAGTCACCCCAGAAAACTTTTTTTAAAAAGGATTTTATTTATTCGACAGAAACACAGCTAGAGAGGGAACACAAGCAGGGGGCGTGAGAGCAGGAGAAGCAGTCTTCCCACCCAGCAGGGAGCCTGATGCGGGCTCGATCCTGGGACTCCGGGATCATGACCTGAGCCAAAGGCAGATGCTTAACGACAGACACCCAGGCGCCCCCCCAAAAAAACTTTTTTTTAAGCCTGATGTTAAGTGCTGAGTAAAACTGGAGATAATAGAAAGTGTTTAGTTGGGCAATCAGGATTCCCTTTTACTGAAGGTAAGATGTACAAATAAACAGGAATAGAATGAGCGCTATACAAGTAGAAAAGGCAAGTCCATTTAAACAAGTTCAGGACCAAATCAATTTGGTATTCGAAGCTATTTGATTTGTGAATAAAGTTCTTCTCTACTCTAGAGTTTTAATTCTATGTCACTAGTAGAATCAGGGCTAAAAGTCAGTTACTTTTCTGTGGTAGTTTAATGGTATCATTCTTTGGATGTTTGCACTCCAGATTTCCTGTGTAATTTACTATTTTCTTAATCAGAACTGTGGGTCAGGATCTCCACTCATGCTGTGATCTGTCCGTGGTACTTGGCAAAGCTCACTAGCACTGTGAAAAGATTCCCAGCCAGCTACGAAAGCGCAACTGATTGAAAGCTATCTGAGATGGTAAGAGAGCAAGGAAGTCACACTGGGACACTTGACGTTTGTTCAGCATTGCTGAAGTAAGACAGCCCATCACACACACACACTGTCCCAGAAATACTCTTCTCACAGTAGAATTGTGCATAGTAAGATTCAAAGGAAGCCAGAAAGAATTACATGGCAGTTACAGAGTTTGCATGGAAATTGTGTCACTGCCTTTGGAGGTCTTCAAAGTGGCCTTTCTGAGATAATGTATTTCCCCCCTGAAGTTGGAAACTTCTCTCCTTTAGACTTGTGATGTGTTCCCATATGTAGAGGAAGTATTGTGTAGTGGTTAGAAACCTGGGTGCTATTGGCTGGGACTGTTCTGTAACCTGATTATGGTGGTGGTTACACAAACATACCCACATACCCATATTGAAATCCATAGAACTGTACAGTGAAAGGGGAAAGTCACTTTCCCTGTATGATTAAACCCACAGGGGTGCTGAACCTAGACAGCTTGGGTTTGTTTAAATCACAGCTCCATTGTTCATTAGTTGAAGTGACCCTGGGCAAGTTACTTGAGCCTTAGTTTCCCCATCTGTAAGTGCAGGCAATAATAGTATCTCCCGCATGGAGTTTGCTGTAGGGATTCAGCTAATATATGTAAATCACTTAAAAACAATGCCTGGCTCATATTTGTTATATAAAAGACAGCCACTATTACTATAACGTAAAGGAGTAAAACGATGTATGGGCTATCGTGTGATGATAGCAACCATGAATGGTTTAAAATACAACTCCTGGGTGCCTGCGTGGCTCAGAGGGTTAAGCCTCTGCCTTCAGCTCAGGTCATGATCTCAGGGTCCTCGGATCGAGGCCCGCATCGGGCTCTCTGCTCAGCAGGGAGCCTGCTTCCTCCTGTCTCTCTGCCTGCCTGTGATCTCTCTCTCTCTGTCAAATAAATAAATAAAATCTTAAAAAAAATAAAATACCATTCCCATGAGGTGGTGTCCTTATTCAGGAAAGGAAGAAACCCTAGAAGAATGCAAATGTTATTAAGTAAAAAAAAAAAAAATTTTTTTAAGAGAGTACACAGGCCTGCATGCATGCATGCCCGGTTAGAGGGTAGGGGCAGAGAGAGAGTGAGAGAGAATCTTAAGCAGGCTCCACATCCACCCAGGGCAGAGCCCAGTGCAGTGCTAGATCTCACGACCCTGAGATCATGACTTGAGCCAAAATCAAGAGTCAAATGCTTAACCAACTGAGCCACCCAGGTGCCCCTCTACTAAGCAAATTTAAGTCTTTTCTGTTGCTATTTTCCAGGGAAGGCAAAACCCAACCAATCAAACAAGAAAATCCCCTCATTCTCCTAATTCATTCAATTATGCATTGAATGCCTGCTATTTTCCAGGGACTTCCTGAAAAGTTAGAAAGGATCTTGGCAGTCTTTCACTTCCCAGATCACCTGATGATGTGTTCTCCAGCACATGTCTATTCTGTGTGTGTGTGTGTGTGTGTGTGTGTGTGTGTGTGTGTGTGTGTGTGTCTGGCTTTTCAGATTTACCACAGCTACTGGTTAGAAGTACTGATAATGTCTACAACTAAGCATCATATCTATTGCATCTACCTGAGACAATATTAAGACTAAAGAAATTCTTCCACTAGGTTGATTACTTACGAGGTAAATGAGAATTATTTGGGAGAGAAAAGGAAGCTTTTGAAAAACAGGAACCTGGGGGTCCAAGCCATGAATATTTTAAGGATGCTCTAGACAGACTTAGGACTATTCAGATCATGAACCTCTTCTACAAAATGGGAGAATAATAATGCTCTTTGACATGAAGGGAAAAATAAGGCATCATTCCTATATGGTGTTAAAATATTAATTTTGAACCGCCCCCCTATCACTACAGGATATTAATGGGGCAGACAACATGAGGGAGAAACATTAGGAGCATGCAGAGGTGCTCTCTATTCGATTCACATGAGTGTGAGGTCTTGTTTTTAATGTTTAAGCATTACTCTTTGACAGTTGAGAAAACAATCCCCCTGGGAGAGGAAAGCAGCCAAGAGAAAATGGAACAGTCTGAGAAAGAATGGAAATGATTCTATTGCTCCACAAGGCAGAGCCAAGTGGGAGAGAAGCCAGGATAAATGATCAGAGCCTGTCTACGAAACAGCTCTCCTCGGCTTGAGTGCTGGGTGCCCTACGCAGTGAAGCAATAGCAGCCCTGCCCTGGCTGGCACAGCGGGAGCTCCCAGTTAGTCATCCACAGGAAACTGGCCTTGATCTCCATTTTGTAAGAAGTGTCTGAACTATCAAGCACAAGCACACAGGATTGCATCTGTGCTTACCTTCTCCTCAGTTGTCATGGGAAGTGAGCATCAAGAGTAACATAAACAAATTTAGACTCTGGGGAATGACACAGTAAAGTTCTGATGGCCATGTATGGTGATTAAAAATACAAAATGTATTAAATTTTGTTTCAGGAACTTGGAAGAAAGTGCTGTTTCAACGAGGGGAAAAGGAGAGGTAAGGTATAACTTAAAAAAAAAAAACTAAAAAAACTTTGAGTTTAATGTTACATAGGAGTAAAAAACCTTTGATGGTACATATTTTACTTCCTTTAGGTGTCATAAATACAGAAGAAGTGACATAGGGGTGCCTGGGTGGCTCAGTTGTTAAATGTCTGCCTTTGGCTCAGGTCATGATCCTGGAGTCCCAGGATTGAGCCCCTCATCGGGCTCCCTGCCTGGTGGGGTCCTGCTTCTTCCTCTCTCACAGCCCCCCACTTGTGTTCCCTCTCTAGCTGTGTTTCTGTCAAATAAATAAATCTTTAAAAAAAAAAACAAGAACAAAAGAGGTGACATATTGAACTGCAGAACTTATAAATGATCTAGTATAAACCCGCTTAATTGTTTTCTAGCCACTTGAAACCATCTGTGTTCTATCGAATAGTGAGTGGGCTGTCCTGACACTCTGCCATTATTTCTCCTCTTGACTTATTCCTGCATGCTACCATCGTGTAAATGATTATCGATTCAAGGGAGGTCTTCTTACTTAGATTACTAGATTAAGAAGTATCATTAAGGGTGCCTGGGTGGCTCAGTGGGTTAAAGCCTCTGCCTTCAGCTCAGGTCATGATCTCAGGGTCCTGAGATTGAGGCCCGATGCAGGAGCCTGCTTCCTCCTCTCTCTTTGCCTGCCTTTCTGCCTACTTGTGATCTTTCTGTCAAATAAATAAAACCTTAAAAAAAAAAAAAGAAGTATCATTAAGCTGACTAAAGCTTGGAAACCAACAGTTAAGAACTTACTTAAAGTTAAATCCACTATAGGGGCGCCTGGGTGGCTCAGTTGGTTGGGCAACTGCCTTCAGCTCAGGTCATGATCCCAGAGACCCGGGATCGAGTCCCACATCAGGCTCCCTGCTCGGCGGGAAGCCTGCTTCTCCCTCTCTCACTCCCCTTGCTTGTGTTCCCTCTCTGGCTGTGTTTCTCTCTGTCAAATAAATAAAATCTTAAAAAAAAAAAAAGTTAAATCCACTGTGGAGCAGTTGAATATATGAGCAATCATCCTGGGCCTCTAGGTTGGCAGACTAGGGAGTCAGTTAACACAGATCCTAGCAGAAGTCCTTGACTGGGCATAGGGCATCTTTTTGTCTGTGGTATTGGCTTTCCTGGCTTTCCTGCCTATTTTCGCTGAGAATTACACAAGGACTGAGAAAAATCTAATGTCTTTCCCTGCTTTAATAGATGAGAAAATGAAGACCTGAAGACATTAACTCATACAACCAGGGAAACTAAACTTGCCTAGTAAACTGTACTGTTTGAAACTTCTAGCAAGGTACCCTGGAAGATCTGCTTCAGTCAAGCTTTATAAAACAAAACCACTGAATTCTAGAAAAGAGATCTGAGAGTCTAAATTAAGAACATTGAAAAACTGGATCTTTGTTAGGTAAGAGGCATAAAAGCCTAGAGACAATAAGGAGGAATGTTTTGCTTTCTCAAATATTTGGAAGTTACTGGCGTAATGACAGCAGCATCAGTTCTTAAGTTCTGTATTATTATACAAATGCCAGATTTTATTTTTAAGGATTTTATTTATTTATTTGACAGAGGGAGAGATCACAAGTAGGCAGAGAGGTAGGCAGAGAGAGAGGGGGGAAGCAGGCTCCCTGCCGAGCAGAGAGCCCGATGTGGGCCTCGATCCCAGGACCCTGAGATCATGACCTGAGCTAAAGGCAGAGGCTTAACCCTCTGAGCCACCCAGGTGCTCACAAATGCCAAATTTTTAACTTGTAAAATTAATGGTATTTCATTTTTCCCCACAATAAAACAACTGGAAATTGATTTTCTCAATTTGGGAGGCTACTGCCCTCTAGAGGGTGGGTTTGGAAATGTGAGAGGTACTTTATTTTTATTTTTATTTTTTTTAAGATTTTTATTTTTGAGAGAGCTAGCATGAGCAGGGGAGAGGAGCACAGGGAGCCCGATGCAGGACTTGATCCCAGGACCCTGGGATCATGACCTGAGCTGAAGGTAGTAGGCCTTTAACCAACTGAGCCATCCGGGTGCCCAAGAAGTAGTTTTTGTTTGTCACATGACTAATGGGGCAGAGGGAGCTGTTACTGGCATTTACTATCTGGGGATGAGAGATGCTGGCATACTGAAATGCAGTTTTACACATAAAGAACTTTCTTCTCCGGGCACCTGGGTGGCTCAGTGAGTTAAGCCTCTGCCTTCGGCTCAGGTCATGATCTCAGGGTCCTGGGATGGAGCCCCACATCAAGCTCTCTGCTCGGCAGGGAGCCTGCTTCCTCCTCTCCGCCTACTTGTGATCTCTCTGTCAAATAAATAAAATCTTTAAAAAAAAAAACACACACAACCTCCCTTCTCCAAGATGCCAACAGTATTTACTTTGAAACATGATGAAAGTAAGATCTAGTTTTTACAACTTGCATCTTAAAATGCTAACCATTTATTCTAAGCTGTCTTAGTGAGATGCAGGCTGGGGGATACCTGCTGACTGAGAACATAGGTATGTCTGTTAATTTTCTGGTAAACCTTAGCCTACAGGAAGTGCATGGATCTGACTGCACTTCAGGCCAGCTAATCCCACTAGCATTTATCTCAACGTTGGGATCTGGACTTGACTTGCCAGTTGTTTGGTGTACACAGCTATAGCGTGACTTACTCAGCTAGGAATAAAAGGTAGATTACTTCTTCTCCTTTTCTTTTCTTTTTTTTTTTTTTTTAAGATTTTATTCATTTATTTGACAGCGAGAAACACAGCTAGAGGGAACACAAGCAGGAGTGAGAGAGGGAGAAGCAGGCTTCCTGCTGAGCAGGAAGCCCAATGTGGGGCTTGATCCCAGGATTCTAGGATCATGACCTGAGCCAAAGGCAGATGCTTAAGGACTGAGCCACCCAGGCGCCCCAAAAGGTAGACTTCTGACTGATGTAATGTTATACAGTATATATAGGCAGCTGCTGATAAAATGGTTAAAAGTGCTCTGATAATTGCAGAATAGACTTTGGATGCCAGAAAAGATACAACCTGAGTCTTAGGATTTTCAGGTGGGATTATGTGAGTTTCTACTTGATTCTTCACCAGTGTTCATTCTCCCTTGCGTAATAAAAACCCCAGATGGTCTCCATTTCCCCCAACATCTCTTAGGTGCCTTGTGGGTGGGTGTGGCCATGACTTGACCTCTGCATGGTATGAGATGTTGAGATGTGTGCAATTTCCAACCTTTCCCCCTTCTTTGAAATAGGCAAACTGTGTGTTCTTGACTCATTTTCCCTCTTCCCACTTGCTGGGAAGGATGACTACCTGAGCAGCCATCCGAGACCTACAGACAAAGCCACAGAGCATTCCGTCAGTTGGATACTTGGATGACTATATGGAGCCGAGGCACCTATTCACTTCTCTCTTCCTTAAGCCAATATATTTTGGACAAATTAATTTTTTTGCCATATTTTTCATATGCCAACTGTTGTGTTGCTCTCTCAATTAGGTTGCAAATAAAAGATAACATCTAGTCTTTTTTTTTTTTCCCCCAGTTTATTTATTTTTTTGTAATCTCTATTCCCAATGAGGGGCTCAAACTCTTGACCCTGAGATCAAGAGTTGCATGCTTCTCTGACTGAGCCTACCAGGTGTCCCAACAACTGGTCTTAATAAATAAATACTGTGAGAAACCTGAATGTAGCTGAACTCCTTTTTAGGTATTTTTGGGTCGCATATACATATATATACACACATCTTACAAAAAAATGACTTGTATGTACAAATTCAATACATTACAAATAGGCAGAGTCCTGGGTGGTTTAAAAAGGGTGGGAGCAAAGAGAGCTTTATTATAGTTATATTTAATACAATTCAACGTATATAGTTATGTCTAGAATTGTTAATTCAGTGTGAACAAGATCAACTTCACCTATTTATCTATTTTTTCTTCTTCTGCAGATTGTACACAAGGGAAGGAGGCTTCTTGGTTTTATAGGCCACACTTCGCCTGAGGCGCTCTCCTTTGATGTTAACGATATGTGGCAAGAGAGGGGGCCGGACTATCAGAACCGTTCCTTGAGGTGTGTAGCCTCGGAGATGCAGTCTGTCCTTAAGGTGAGGTGTTACTGCAACCCAACCTATGCAGGTAAGTGAGAGAACACAAAATGGTGTTAGCAATCATCTTATCCAAAACACCAAGCTCAAGCTCAAAATGGAGCACCAAAGGAGGCTACTGCTCCCTCTTGCTCTATTTATTTAAAAAGGATTTTATTTATTTGACATAGAGAAAGCGACCACAAGAAGCAGATTCCCCACTGAGCAGGGAACCCAATCCGGGGCTCGATGCCAGGACCCTGAGATCATAACCTGAGCCAAAGGCAGATGCTTAATGACTGACAGTCACCCAGATGCCCCTCTTTTGCTCTATAAGAAAGCATGCATTTGTGAAAAGGCACAAATGTATTTTTACAGTAGGTTGCAGTCAATGAATAAACTAGTTCGTATTTCCTAAAATCCTTAGTCTGTGTCAGTTAAATGCACATTTCTATACAAATATACTGGAAGTCTGTAAGGCTACTTTATTCACCTTTTAAAGAGTACCTGGTGTACATACACAAAGATAAACTCCAAATGCATGAAAGACCTCAACGTGAGGCAGGAATCTATCAAAATCCTGGAGGAGAACATTAGGCAGTAACCTCTGTGTTATCGGCCACAGCAACTTCTTTCAAGACACGTCTTCAAAGGCAAAGGAAACAAAAGCAAAAATGAACTTTTGGGACTTCATCAAAATAAAAAGTTTCTCTCAAAAAAAAAAAAAAAGTTTCTCCACAGCAAAGGAAACAGTCAACAAAACAAAGTGGCAACCATGGATTGGGAGAAGATATTCGCAAATGACACTACAGACAAAGGGCTGATATCCAAGATCTATAAAGAACTCTTCAAATTCAACACCCAAGAAAAAGATGATCTCATCAAAAAATGGGCAGAAGACATGAACAGACACTTCTCCATAGAAGACATACAAATGGCTAACAGACACATGAAAAAATGTTCGTCATCATCAGCCATCAGGGAAATTCAAAGCAAAACCAACTGATATACCACCTTACACCATTTAGAATGGCTAAAATTAACAGGACAGGAAACAACAAATGTTGGAGAGGCTGTGGAGAAAGGGGAACCTTCTTACACTGCTGGTGGGAATGCAAGCTGCTGTAGCCACTTTGGAAAACAGTGTGGAGATTCCTTAAAAAATTAAAAATAGAGGGCGCCTGGGTGGCTCAGTGGGTTAAAGCCTCTGCCTTTGGCTCAGGTCATGATCTCAGCGTCCTGGGATTGAAGCCCACATTGGGCTCTCTGCTTGGCAGGGAGCCTGCTTCCTCCTCTCTCTCTCCCTGCCTCTCTGTCTACTTGTGATCTCTCTCTCTGTCAAATCAATCAATCAATCAATCTTAAAAAAAAAAAATTAAAAATAAAGCTACCATACCTGCAATTGTATTACTGGGTATTTACCCCAAAGATACAGATGTAGTGAAAAGAAGGGCCATATGTACCCCAATGTGCAAAACAGCAATGTACACAATAGACAAACTGTGGAAAGAGCCAAGGTGCCCTTCAACAGATGAATGGATAAAAAAGATATGGTCCATATATACAATGGAATATTATGCCTCCATCAGAAAGGATGAATACCCAACTTTTGTAGCAACATGGATCAGATTGGAGATTATGCTGAGTGAAATAAGCCAAGCAGAGAAAGTCAAGTATCACATGGTATCATTTACTTGTGGAGCATAAGGAGTAACATGGAGGACAGTGGGAGAAGGAAAGGAAATGTGAACTGGGGTAAATCAGAGAGGGAGATGAAGCAGGAGAGACTTTGGACCCTGAGAAACAAACTGAGGGTTTTGGAAGAGAGGGGGTTGGGGGAATGGGTGAGCCTGGTGGTGGGTATTAAGGAGGGCACGTATTGCATGGAACAATGGGTATGGGGAATAAACAATGAATCTTGGAACACTGAAAAAATATAATAAATTATTAAAAAAAAAAAAGAAAAAAAAAGAGTGCCTGCTGTAAAATTACCTGCGGAGGAAAACTTGATGTCAGCCACTGCTTCAGATTCCCCAAGTCCTTCTTTTAATGTAATGTCTTCACCAACAAGAGGAGGAAATCCTGCCATTCGTTCTTCTCCACCCATTGGAACCTGCCATAGAGAGAAGTATTCTCAGCTACTGAAAACCCCAAATCACTTCCTATTCAATTAAAAGCATGGGAGCTTGTGGGATGAAGCCTACAGATCCTAGTGCCAAGAGCTGCATGTGAGCGTATCTAGTGGTAACCTCCGGATAGCAGCATCTTGTCTTCTTAGTTTACGCTATCTCTACAGCCCTGCATAAAGCTTTACAGAGTACTGTTTGGCAATTAAGGTAACATCCTTCAAAATATCTTAGTTCTCATAGGCCTGGCTGCCCTCAAAGATTAATCCCCACCTCATTTCAAGTGAAGGGTACATGTATTATGGATAAGGTTCAGCTTCTGCTTACAGATGAGCCCACGAATGGGAAGTGAGTAGATAATTACTTAATAGATCTGTGTTTAACACCAGAGACACAAGATAGGTGTTACAATATGGCCCCTGCACCCAAGGGGGTCAGAAGGTGGAAATAACATGTAAACAAATTATCATGTAAGGAATGTGATGGGAAGCATCTGTTAAGTACTATGGTTGTGAAGGAAGAAGTAATGAGCATGTTTTGGTTGAAGAAAACATTAATGAAGAAGCACTATCTGAGTAGTGTTTTGAGAAATCGGTTGGAGTTACTATTAGTATTCGGGGTTAGCATTTTGGATAGATACAAAAACAGGAAAAAGGATGATTGAGTTCAGGAACTGCAGCTGAACTATGTAGTACCGGTATGTTAAGTCTGTGTATGAGTATCCATTAGTGATGAGGCTATCAGTTTAGATTTCTCAGTAATGTGGAACCACCAAGGAATTATAAGCGGGGAAAAGAACAGAGACAGGAATGAAAAAATACTGTGGTCTGCTTTGTATTTTTGAAAGATCTCTATAGTGCAGGGTGTCAGATTTGGCACTATCGACATTTTAGGTTGAATAATTCTTTGTTGGGGGGAGGCTTGGGGAGGTTGTCCTGTGCATTGTACAATTTTTAGCAGCATCCCTGGCATTTACTCAGCATTCACCAAGTTATGAAAAACAAAAATGTCTCCAGTCATTGTCAAATGTCCTCTGGAGGCAAAAGTCAACCTTGGTTGAGAACCACTGCTTTAGTGGCTGTAGAGGTGTATCTGGATTGGAGGCGGGAGGGCAATAAAAGCTGGAAGCTAAGAAAATACTTAAAAACATCCTAATGAGGGGCACCTGGGTGGTTCAGTCGTTAAGCGTCTGCCTGGAGTCCCAGGATGGAGCCCCACGTTGGGCTCCCTGCTCACTCCCCATTTGTGTTCCCTCTCTAGCTGTGTTTCTCCCTTTCAAATAAATCTTTAAAGGGGTGCCTGGGTGGCTCAGTGGGTTAAGCCTCTGTCTTTGGCTCAGGTCATGATCTCAGGGTCCTGGGATCGAGCCCCGCATCAGGCTCTCTGCTCGGCAGGGAGCCTGCTTCCTCCTCTCTCTCTCTGCCTGCCTCTCTGCCTACTTGTGATCTCTCTGTCAAATAAAAAAAAATAAAGAAAAAATAAGTAAAATCTTTAAAAACAAAACAAAACAAAACAGCCTAATGAAATCAGATTACAGCTTGAACTGGGAGGCTGTATTCAGTGACAATTAGGAGGCAAGGTCGACTTTGGTTTGGGAGGTTAAGAGAACAAGGAGGCAAGAATGAGTCTCAGAGTTGCTCAAAAAACACATTTCTATTACAGTGGGAGAGAAGGCTGGGACTGTTGCTTTGGAAAGTATCAGTGATGTCCTCTCTGAAAACTACACATATGCAGGGGGGTAGAGAACCACAGAGTTCATTTTTATGAGAGCTGTATTATACAAACTAAGGAAGTTTTCTTTCCTTTAAGTCTCCAGCTGTATTTCAACTCATGTATTCTTGTTTTGCCTAAAAAGTGAGCAAATGTGGTGGCGCCTGGGTGGCTCAGTTGGTTAAGTGACTACGTTCAGCTCAGGTCATGATCCCGGACACCCGCGATCAAGTCCCACATCGGGCTCCCTGCTCGGCGGGAAGCCTGCTTCTCCCACTCTCACTCCCCCTGCTTGTGTTCCCTCTCTGGCTGTGTTTCTCTCTGTCAAATAAATAAAATATTTAAAAAAAAAAGATTTTATTCATTTTTTTTGAGAGAGAGAGAAAAAGCATGAGAGGGGAGAGGTCAGAGGGAGAAACAGACCCCTTGCTGAGCAGGGAGTCGGATGTGGGACTCAGTCCTGGGACTCGAGGATCATAACCTGAGCCAAAGGCAGTTGCTTAACCAACTGAGTCACCCAGGTACCCCTCTGTCTGGCTTTCTTAGGAAATACAGAGAGAAAGAACCATTTACTTCTCAAGGTAGGTTTATCTTTAGCCTCTTTGAAGGACAGGTGTATATTTTGGATTTAAGCATATATTGAGCTGCATAAGCATAAATTAATACTAAGTCACCTCTGCTGAATGCACCTGGTATTTTTATGGATGTGTTCTATCATTATCACCATCATTATCACAAACATTTACATAGCACTTACAGCAGTGCCCTGGAGCTCAGTCCTCGCTACGACCTTGTGATGTAGGTACAACATAGCTTTGTGAAATGGTAGAACATAGAATTTGAATTCAGTCTGGCTCTGGTGATCTTCAATGTTGTACAACAGACACTGTACATTAACCTCATGTATGTAATCGCTTATTAAGCTGAAAACAGTTCTCACGCAGTATCTAGTGAACTTAGTAAAAACAATTTCAGTGATACAGTAAGGGCCAAACGGGGGCTGCAGAGGATGGGACATGAGGCGCATGCACAATATTGACCGTAAAAGAACAAAAAAGCAGGACACTGAGTTTTGTATTTTAAAGATGACAGAAACTGTAGTACACCTACAAGGGGAAGAAAGGAAATAGAGCAGGAATAAAAAGCTAGGATAATCTGTAAATGTCTCGGATTAAGAACCTGGGAGGACAGCTTTTCCACTCTGCCCAGGACTTCTCAACCTTGGCTTTATGGACATTTTGGACCAGATAATTCTTTGTTGTGAGGGTCTGTCTTATGCACTGTAGGATATTCGGCATTATCCCTGGCCTCTGTCCACTGGATGCCAGGAATGCCCAGTTGTGAGAAAATGTGTAGCTTCTCTTTATCAGCATTAAACCAATACAACTTTCTGCAATGATGTGACAGCTGAGCAGTTGGAAAGTAGCTAGTGCAACTGAAGCACTACATTTTAAATTTCATTTAAATTGAAATAGCCACCCGTGGTTATGATATTGGCCAGTATAGTTCAGAGATAACCCAAGTCTGTAGCTATTCTAGGATCAGTGCAAACAACATCCCTTTTTCTTATAGGGCCCACTTCACTTTGTAGCCAAAATCCTCAAGCAGAACAGGTGAGGAGAGAGCTCGGATCATAAACAAAAATGGTATGTCCAATAAAGGCTTTCTTAGCAGGGCTGTGGGACTGTCAGGTCACCATGCCTGTGTAATCTTCAAAGTGTGTTGCCTCACCTTGAGTAATGTATGACCTGCATGCTTCTGATACACAGTATCTGCCCTGTCCAAGGAAGTAATATGCACAGGGAGGAGGTTGGAAGCCACAACTGTAAACCAAGCTGACTGATTTCCCTTAAGAAAGGAAGAAAATAAGTTATTTTACAGGATGAAAAACTTGCAAAACCAACATATTACAAATTACAATCAATTAGCCCTCCCCAGTCAAGCTCCCTTTCCAAGTTAAATGGAGATGTAAATAAATAGAAATAAATAAAAATTAAAGGAAATACATAAGGAGGGGAGCCTGGGTGGCTCAGTTAAAGTGGCTGACTCTTGATCTCAGGGTTGTGAGTTCAAGCCCCGTGTTGGGCTCCACACTGGGTGTGAAGCCTACTTAAAAAAAAAAAAAAAAAAAAAAAAAAAAAAAAAAAAAAAAAAAAAAAAAAAAAAAAAAAAAAAGAAAGAAAGAAAGAAAAAAAAGAAAGGAAAAAAGTATATACATGGAAATATAAATAAAAGGAAATGCTTTAATTGTGCCAGAGTAAAGTTAGGTTTAACATCCTGTGGGTTTTAATGAAGCATATGAGGGTTTTAAGTGTGTAAGGCTAAACTGCCAACAAATGATGAAAAAATACAAAGCCCAAGAAAGATGCTATGTAGCAAAGGCCTATGAGTTACATTTATATTGCTGGATACATCCACATTTCATTTCCTTTTCCTCTTCACTTTGGGAAAATAGGAAATAATTCTATAAATACTCCAAAATCCCAGAATGATGCTATGTAAAGGAATATCAAACAAAAAAGCACATATATAACTGTATACATATCTTGGCATATAAAGAAGTATGGGCTCAAGCAGTGGAGCATGTAGCTTGATAGGAGTTGAGTTCAAGCTCCATATTGGGCGTAGAGATTACTTAAAAATAAAAACATAAAACAAAAAAAGTGTGGGATTTATTTAATGCACACTAACCCTGTACCTAAAAGTTGGACATATTTTCTTTTTTAAACCTATGATTTTCATGTGAAACAATACCACAAGATAGGGACAGTATCTTTTCCTCATGCCAAGCTGTATGGGGCATTCAATATCCTAATGAAGATCTAGCTTTTGAGACCTACTACCTGTTTTTCCTCCCCATTTCTTTTCCCCAAGTTTTTATTATGGACATTTCATTTCAAACAGGCAAAAAAGTATCAACTTCCTATAGAGTCATGAGCTAGTTATCAACAATTTGCCAATCTTGTTCATGTATCTGCATCCTTAAAGTAATCCGAAGTCATTGTTTTAACAGTACAGACTTTCCTTACCTGCAGAAAATCTATGCGGCCTATGGCACCCAAAAACAGAACCATTCCTGGTTTAAGCACAAAAGTTCTTGGAACAATGGAATGTGTTGGCAAAACAATATTTACTTCTTTTTCTGTTAGAAGGTTTAAAATCTGTAAAGCAGAGGGCAGAATTTTTTAGAGAATTACTTTTATTGAAGATATGATATGTGATTTACCTCTCGGGTAAAAAGTGATTAAAATTTTTTCCCCAGACTTCACAATAACCCAAAATATGTCAGAATTTGCTACACATAAAACTGCTACATTCTTTTTGCTTAAATCAATCAATTTATGGATGGCTCTACTCTTGCTTCACAACTTAATACTGAGCAAAAGAACTTATATGGGAGTGTAAGACCTTGTATGTCAGCAGCATCCCTCAAATGTCAAAATTGGTGTGAACTGAGAACACTGATGTGTCATTCCCAAAATAGCACATATGTTCTCTCCATCAAGGCTTCTAGGGACCAACAGTTCTCAGCTAAAGGTAAGGCAATATGCCACCTTCTATCCCAGTGGCCAGTATGCATGCATTAAATGCAAAATGGCCATCTCATTCGAGGAACAGTTAGAGAGCTCTGAAGAACCCTTTTCTGAAGAGTCTGGTCTTCAGTTTTCTTACTTCCCCCAAATGCTCAGCAAAAAATGAGAGAAAGTTATGAATCCTCTCGCTTCTAAGGATAAAGAGTTCCTGAAGAGACGAGGGAAAATAGAAAAGGAAAGCCAGCAAGCACAAGATTCTGGTAGGATTTAAGGAATAAAAATCTGATTAAAAAAGAAAAATATTATGGGGGCATCTGGCTGGCTTGGTTGGTAGAGCATGTGACTCTTAATCTCATGGTTCTGAGTTTGAGTCCCACACTGGGTGTAGAGATTACTTAAAAAAATTCTTTTTTAGCCACCTGGGTGGCTCAGTCAGTTGAGCATCTGCCTTTGGCTCAGGTCATGATCCTAGGGTCCTGGGATCGGGCCCCACACTGGGGTCTCTGCTCAGTGGCGAGTCTGCTTCCTAGTTTCTCTCTGCAGCTCCCCCTGTGTATCTTCTCTCTCTCTCTCGAATTAAAAAAAAAAAAAACAAAAACTTAAAAAAATAAATTTTTTAAAAAAGGGAAAAATTAGAGAAGGTTAAAAAGTGGATAAAAAGCTTTTGTGAACTTGATTTTTAAGAAAAATAACAAGGAGGGGTGTCTGGGAGGCTCAGTTGGTTAAGCATCTGAGTTGGTTTTGGCTCAGGTCATGATCTCAGGGTCGTGAGATTGAGCCCCACACTGGGCTCTGCACTGGGCATAGAGTTTGCTTGAGATTCTTTCCCTCTCCCTCTCCCTCTGTCCCCTCCTTGCCCCCCCCTCATAAATAAATAAAATCTTAAAAACAAAAAAAGAAAAATAATAAGGAAATAAAGAATACATGAAACCTAGACAGCCTCACAAGAAAATACATTAACAAAGGGCCTCAAGTATTTTTCCTCAGCCATTTGTGTTTAAAAAGCACATTAAAAGCCACTTGCAGTAGAAGCCTTTTAACCCTTTTTAGCAGAGACCCTAATACTTTTATTTCTCAACAGAGTTCTTTGATTCAGTTTGAGAAAACACTGGTTTAAGCACCTAATAAATGTATCACTAAACTGACAGAGAAACAAACTGCCATAACCCTTTTATATCTGAAAACTTAAAGGTCTCATTTTGCTGGCTACAATATTTAGCAAATTCTTGCTTTTCTGACTATATGACAAAAGGGTACATATGACTAAAGTAACTGCTATCCTTGATTTGAGTCTAAAAGGGAATGGTGAATGGTGAAATTCAAGGCTGGAACATTATTAGAAAGCAGTCCAGTTATTTTGAATCTACAGATTGCTAAGGAAGAGACAGGACACAAGCAATTATTCATGGAGTGCAAAAAAGTTAAAAGATCTACATGGTTCTATGACATGGGACACTAAATAGAGTATAATTCTGAGAACAAAACTAAGAGATCCAGATAGAGAATGAAAAGAAGCTAAGACACCACTGTAGTTTCACAGGCATATACAGACATAATTAGGCAAAACAGGAACTTGCATTAGTAACCAGATTCAAAGGAAACCGATTAATGGATCTGGATGCATTCTTCAATCCGTGACTTGGATGATAATCAAAACTGCAAATGACTAAAAAGTTGTGAGATTTAATGAGTGTGTAGGATATGGGCTTAATTTAATGAGATAAAAGAATGTTGCCAGGAGATTGTAATTGGAGTAAAGACGTGTTAAGGGCAACACAGGTGGAGTTATTCTTATTCTAAGTTGTGCTCATCTGAGGATACTTATACAAGAAATTTAGTTCTTAGTGTCATATATATATTAAAGATTTTTAAAATTTATTTGGGGCACCTGGGTGGCTCAGCTGGTTGAGCCTCTGCCTTCGGCTCAGGTCATGATCCCAGAGACCCGGGATCAAGTCCCACATCAGGCTCCCTGCTTGGCGGGAAGCCTGCTTCTCCCTCTCTCACTCCCCTTGCTTGTGTTCCCTCTCTGGCTGTGTTTCTCTCTGTCAAATAAATAAAATCTTTAAAAAAAAAATTTTTTTTTTAAAATTTATTTGACAGACAGAGAAGGAGAGCACAAGTAGGCAGGGTGGCAAGCAGAGGGAGAGGGAGAGGAAGAAGCAGGCTCTCGGCTGAGCAGGGAGTCTGATGCGGGCCTCAATCCCAGGACCCTGGGATCATGAACTGAGCCGAAGGCAGACGCCTGACTGAGACACCCAGGTGCCCCAGTGTCATATATTTTTAAAAAGATTTATTTATGTATTTGAGAGGGGGAGAGAGAGACAGAGAGAGCAATCACAAGCAAGGGGGAGGGGCATAGGGAGAGAAAGAAGACTGCCCGCTGAGCAGGAAGCCCAATGGGGGGAGGGTCCATTCCAGGGTCCTGGGATCATAACCTGAGCTGAAGGCAGATGCTTAACCTACTGAGTCACCCAGGCACCCCTTAGTGTCATATTTTAAGGACAAAAACAAATTAGAAAATATTCTGAAAAGAGGCCTGAGTTGATGAAAAGCCTATCTCTCAGAACGGCTGCAAGAAACAAAGAGAAATCATCTGAATTATGTCAGCTCCGTAAATGTTCAATGTTTCTTGGATGAACTGAAAGAGAAAAGTGAGGAAAAGATAGGACATTACACTCTAAAGTAGTTCTAAGTCTAGCAAGGGAAACAGGCGTTATATTCATCCATACAGGACCTTTTGGAGGAACAATGGGTACAAGTTACAGGGCAACTGTTCAGTTCCACACAAAGAGCAGGTCAAAGGCCAAATGGGAAACAAGGGGACACTGCTTCAGCTGATGGTGAGTCACTCCTTATTTCAGTTTAAGCCGGATGGATATGTTTAGAGGGAATTCAAGCATAGAATAGGTGGGCTGGACTGCAGCGATAGTTATGTTTTCTTCCAACCTCAAAATCTAGTAGGAGTTTATAAACGTCTCCCTAACAAAGTAATAACCACAGTAACACAAAGAGGTTATGAGCAGTGAAGCCTACCAATTGGAATACAGATCTTGATGGCACATAGATCACACTGAACTGCTTCTATGAACGAAACCAGAACTGAGTCGAAAGTGAAAGGTATTCATCTCCTGTGTTCTGCCAGTAAAGACGGCACTCACACAATTCAAAGTTCATAGTTCCAAAAGACATCAAATACGTACACAATTTTCTTTTGTAATTCCAGGGGTGTCATGAAACCAGTGGGCATCTTTCACATCTTGCGGGGTTAATTCTACTCGTTTGGTGGATTTATCTGTAACCACAACAGGTTCATTTTCCATGTCAAAGGCGAGTGTATCAGCATCAAACTCAAAGGCAGCTTCATCTTTCCGTTCTTCTGAATACAAGAATGTTCTTCTAACTCTTCCTAGAACAAGTTATATTTCAGCTATTAGTCACTCCTTTGAAACTTTTGACTCCAGACAGATAATTCTTATTCTTTTCACCTGCCTCAAACACAAGTTATTTAGACTAATTAGGATGTATGGAAGCAAAACTACAATGATACCTTTGCCCTTTTTTTCAAAGGCAGTGGAGGTTAGACTCTTGCAATGGTCAAATATGTTCCTGGCTGTGTACACTGGGTGGGGTGGGGGGGGCTTGGTGGTTGGGGGGAAAGTGCCAGCCATCAAACTGTTTTCAGTGAAGGAAGGTTGAAAAAAGATAACAAGGAAAGAGGGACGATCTAATTTAAAGCTGTGACAGGGAGTCTACAACCTGTGCTGGTCTGCAATGAGAGGGTGCTGTTTCCCAGCGACAATGCTTCCACCGCTGACAATGGCTAGGTGGGCAGTTGTTGCAGGTTTCGCCTCCTGGATTTCTGCAAATATCTACTGTTTCAGTTTTCTTAGGACGATGAACTCTGGGTTTCCAAACAGCAGCCTTGCCTCTCAAGGGCCTCTTTGTTCCAGAATAAAGAGAGTAGTCTCTCCCCACAAAAGCTGGCTAGCCCTAGACAGCTGTATTTCAGGTTGTTCAACAAAAAATTTTAGCATAACCCCAACAAGAGTTCTATAGAAGATGCTTACCTACTACGTAACCATGCTTTTTTAAGAGATTAAGTTGATTTTGTTCTTGCCGGCTAAGATCTTCTTCAGCTTCAGCTGCAGTTTTTTTAAGTCTTTTTTGTCTTTCAAACATCCTGTAAGGTGTTGGGTTGCAAATAGGAAACTTCAGAAGGTTTAACGTAGTACCTGAAATGCCAAAGAATAAATATATATATATTTTTTTAAGATTTTATTTATTTGACAGAGAGAAACACAGCGAGAGAGGGAACACAAGCAGGAGGAGTGAGAGAGGGAGAAGCAGGCTTCCCGCCGAGCAAGAAGCCCGATGTGGGACTCAATCCCGGGTCTCCAGGATCATGACCTGAGCCGAAGGCAGTCGCCCAACCAACTGAGCCACCCAGGCGTCCCAAATATGTTCTTATAAACACTGTACAAGAAGAGGGAATAAGGGAAGAAATAAGGGAGGAAAACTATTATTTTTCAGGAGCTGCACTGACTGGGTACTTCACTTAACCTTCATGACAACCTTCTACAAGATCATTCTTATTTTAGAGATGAGGAAATAGGCTCAGAGATTGGTCCAAGGGCTCAACCTGGATTTGAATCTCCAATCGGCAGACCTGCTTTCTTCCATTTTCACTGCATTACCATTCAGGATAAAAGCACTTCTGTGTATAATTTAACCAAAGTCCTGGACAGAGAAGAACAGCTTATTAAAGTTAAACGCTGGTTTCAAAGGAACAAATGAGGCAGTTTTGCCAACTGTTAAATACCAACAGGGTCACAGAAGAACCCATTTTGCAATTACAGAAGTTTCCTTTTTTAAATTTAAGATTTATTTATTCATTTATTTGACAGAGGCACAGCTAGAGAGGGAACACAAGCAGGGGGAGTAAGAGAGGGAGAAGCAGGCTTCCTGAGGAGCAGGGAGCCCGATAGCAGGCTGGATTCCGGGACTCTGGGATCACAACCTGAGCTGAAGGCAGACGCTTAACGACTGAGCCACCCATGTGCCTCCAGTTACAGAAGTTTCTTAAAACCACAAAGTTGAGGGAAGCCTGGGTGGCTCAGTTGGTTAAGTGTCTGCCTTCAGCTCAGGTCATGATTCCAGGATCCCAGGATGGAGTCCCTTGCTCAGCAGGGAGCCTGCTTCTCCCTCTACCTGCAGCTCCCTGCTTGTGTTCTCTCTCAAATAAATAAAATCTTAAAAAAAAAACCCACAAAGTTGACATTTTTTCCTCAAATCCACAAATCATATAGCATTAGTGAATTATTCGAGCATTAAATGTGTATAGTATACTGATTTTATGAATGAACTTAAGATATGAAGAGTAAGACTGAGTGCGTAGAAGTTTAGCAAGTAAAAGGGGGTGCCTGGGTGGCTCAGTTGTTGAGTGTCTGCCTTTGGCTCAGGTTATGATCCCGGAGTCCCAGGATCCAGCCCCACATCTGGCTCCCTTCTTAGGGGGAAGCCTGCTTCTCCCTCTCTCACTCCCCCTGCTTGTGTTCCCTCTGGCTGTATTTCTCTCTGTCAAATAAATAAATAAAAATCTTAAAAAAAGAAGGAAGGGAAAAAAGAAAGTAAAAAGAAAGACTTTCCAGAAAAACATAGAAAAAGTAAAGCTATTAGGGAAACCTCCAAAGAGAGCAGGAACACTTGCTTTGTTCCCTGGTTCATCTACAGTGCCTAAGGAACAGTGACAGGAACATAAAAGTGCTCCATAAATATTCCCATGAGAGACTCTAATATATACTAAATTTCCAAGGAGTAAGCTGACACAAAAGAGAGGTGTGGTCAAAGTAGGGGCAAATTCTTTTTTTTTTTTTTAAAGATTTTATTTACTTATTTGACAGAGAGACAACGAGAGAGGGAACACAAGCAGGGGAGGCGGAAGAGGGAGAGGCAGATTCCCGGCTAAGGTGGGAGTCTCATGGGGGGGCTCGATCCCAGGACCCTGGGATTATGACCTGAGCGGAAGGCAGATGCCTAAAGACTGAGACAGTCAGGCGCCCCAGGGAGAGAATTTTTAAATGAAGTCTCAGACAGTCCCTGCTGGACATTAAGGAAGGATGTACTAAGTGTCTGGGCTGCAACCAGACTTTCTGTGTCTCAGAAAAGGGAGCAGGCCTTTTAGGACTCACCAGGCCAAGGGGAGACGGTGGCTCTGTCAATGGCCTCAGCACCCTTGGCGATGCAGTAATCGGATTCTACGAGAGTGTTGAAGAGAGTGGACTTGCCAGCGTTGGTGGCGCCAACCAGGTACACGTCGCCGCGATAACGCCAGGAGCGCTGAAGCGCTGTGATCAGTTCTTCCACGCCATAGCCAGTCTTGGCGCTAATGAGCCGCACATCTCTGAGCACCGTACGGGCCCTGGCGGATGGATTCGAATTCTCCCTTCTGTCTTGCCGCGGGTCTTCGCCGGCGTGCTGTGGCCTTCGGTGGCCACAGGACCCCAGGAGCCCTGCGCGGGTACAGTCGTCCCACAGTCGCTCCCGGAGCCGCTGCAGGTAGCCGGGCGCGTCCTGGGGCAAAAGGTCCACCTTGTTCCCCAGCACGATCAACTGCTTGGGGCCCACCAGCGCGGGCAGGTCGGGCAGCAAGGCGTCGGGCAGATCGAGCAGGTCCACCATGTAGAGCACCAGGGCGGGCCCCGGGCGTCGCAGCGCCGTGCTCACCAGCTCCTGATACTGCTCACGGCTCATCTGCACGCACAGGGCGCGCCGGTGGTGCACCAGCAGCCAGCAGCGCTGACACACAGTTCGCGCCAGCCCGCCCTCGGTCTGCGCCGCGGCGCTGAGGAACTTCTCGCTGGGCAGGTAGCCGGGCATGCCGGGGTCCTGGCAGTGCAGCTCCGCTCCGCAGCCTGAGCAGTTCAAGCCGCTGGGCGGCACCGTCGGGTCCGGGTGTCCCACAACCGGGTGTCCCCGACTCCTGGGCCGTACCTTTTGCTGCTGCCACTCTTCCCGCCGCTGCTGCTTCTGTCGCTCCTCCTCCTCCTGTCGCTGCTGCAGCTCTCGCAGCTGTTCTTCGAGGATCTGTGCGGGCTCGGGTTCTGAGACGTACTCGGGGAACAGAAAATGCTCCTCCATGTCACTCCTCCCTTCGTAACCCCCAGTCGCCGTTGAGCCATGGGAAAGCCCATGTCCCAGGCCCGATGGGTGCTGGGAGGAGGAGGTGGCCGCATATCTCTGAAGAAGGGGATCCCGAGGGACACGGTGCGCTACTGTTGGAGCTGATCCCCGTAAGAAGGGCCAAAACAGCAGGCGGGTGCAGCGTGTGGGCAGCATGGGTAAAGCGACCCCGGGTAAGGGGGCGGAGTCATGAGCGCGCAGGCGCACTGGGGTCCGAAATGTGCGTTCAATTTGAGACTTACGCCTGGGACTACTGGTGAGCTGTCTTTTGTCGGAGAGCGCACTTCGACTTCTCCTTTCGCTTCTCATTGGATGAGTTCTCGCGATAAGGACTTGAGGCCGGAGAATCCATTCAAAGCTACGTCGAAAGCGTCAGCGACCTGGGCTGAGCTGAGTGGGTTGGAGAGGGTAGTGTGCACTTTCAGGCTTCATCGTGCCACCAGTGGCACAACTTGCTTTTAGTGAATCACATTTTTTGAAAGCTTCATGTTTTTGGTCTGTAGAAGTGCAAAAGAAACCCCTTCAAATGCTGCACACTCAAGGCCTCAATTACAATTTTTTTTTTTTTTAAGATTTTTATTTATTTGACAGAGAGAAACACAGCGAGAGAGGGAACACAAGGAGGGGGAGTGAGAGAGGGAGAAGCAGGCTTCCCGCCGAGCAGGCAGCCCGATGTGGGGCTCGATCCGGGTCTCCGGGATCATGACCCGAGCTGAAGGCAGTCGCTTAACCAACTGAGCCACCCAGGCGCCCCTCAATTACAATTTTTTTAAAAGATTTTATTTATTTGACAGAGAGAAACAGAGCTAGAGAGGGAACACAAGCAGAGGGACTGAGAGAGGAAGCAGGCTTCCTGCTGGGCAGGCAGCCCGATGTGGGGCTCAATCCTGGGTCTGCAGGATCATGACCTGAACTGAAAGCAGTCGCTTAACTAACTGAACCACCCAGGCGCCCTTCAATTACAATTTCTTACTAATCTTTTTTTTTCAGGTGTCATTATTTGCGCAACAATATTGAAAAACAAAAAATTTAATTGTTGGGATCCGACCATCACTGTAGCAACCGTCCTCCCAATCAGCCATTGGAGGCGGCGGTCTACCACTGCTGTTGCCTCCCACTTCCGCAGGCGCAGATCTTACATCGGCCGCGGTGTGGGTGGTCTTTGGCTTGAGGAGCAGGGCATTCTGGGAACGCCGGAGACGGAAATTACTCTCCTCACGCCGCGGGTGCTGTTGGCTGTGGCGCGTTTTGCTTCGACTTCAAGAGTTGGGAGCTTGGGAACCCTTTGCCAATATGTACGACGCGGATGAGGGTAGGTGACTCCTCAGAACACTCCGAGGCGACCTATCTAAGGAAAAAGGGGGGAGGTGAACCAGTTGAGGATTTGCGGCCTCCCCAGTACTCGCGGCTCTAGTGTTCCCAGTCGAGCCCCCGGCATTCCCCAGGCCGGGAACGAAGCTGCGGTTGTGAGAGATGGAGGGTGCGGGGCACCGTAGCATTAATGCTCCTGGTCAGGTGATTCTTGTTCTCTCCAGTTTCTGCACCTGGCTAAGTCTGATACCGCCTTTCCGGATTGAAATGGCGTGCGGAGCAGTAAGACAATTTCCGTTGTTTGGTCTTTGAAGCAAAGGGTTCCTTTCTTGATTTCCCTCAAAGCCATAGTGAATTTATTTGGAATAGTTGAATTGTTGCGTGTCAGCCTGTGCCAAGGACTGTGTTAGGCTTTGGAAATACAGCCGGATCAAAGAATATAGTGTCTGTGTCGGGGCGTTCCTTCCTCCTGTCATATGTCTTAAAAGCTGATCTTAAAAGATAACCTTTAAATTTCGTCTTGCCACAGATGGAAGAGTTTTCAGGTGTTATGCATCTTATTGAATAGGGCCAGTATGTCTCTGTTTTTTCTTTTCATATGTAGAATTCTTAGTCGAGTCTATTTTCATTATGTATTTGTAATTCTTGGTCTTCCATACTCCACAGCTACTATTTCAAACCACTTTTTTTCCGACTCCCAGTCTTGTGGCCACCTCTCACGTTTCTCCTTATTCTCAGGCCACTCCATGGAGAAAAAGAAGCACCAGCGTTTACTGTCTAAACTTCTTTGTCTCATATCTTGAGTTTGGAAATTTGTTATCATCACTAGATTTCTTTACTTCTATCAGCAGAAAAGTTAAAAATTTTTTTTTAGCTTAACTTTATGAGTGGGTAGAATAGTCTTATGGCTCAAAAGGTAGTAAATACAAAATGTTGTATTTGTCCACCATCTGTGTAGATTGAGCCTTCCCCACAGTAGGTAACCTCTGTTCTTAGGTTCTTTCTCCAGAATGCTTTATGCATATTCAAGGAAATATAAATGGGATTCTGTATTCCACCCTTTTACAAAAAAAAAAGGTAACACTTATGCACTTTTATTTATACACACGTATATTTAGGAGATTTTCATGAACACCTAATTTTTTTTTCCACATCTACCTAGTTTGTATGGATGTACTTTAAGTAGTGTTTTGTTGATGGGTATTTGTGTTATATCCAATCTTTTTCTGGTTCAAGTAGTGCTGTTATGAATTATCTTGTACATGTCATTTTGCCCAATGCAAGTATGTTTGTAGGAGAAATTCCTTGATATTGTCAGCTCAAATGATACACATGCTTAACATTTTGCAGATGGTGCCAGGTGACCTTTATAGTGATTGTATTAGTTTATATTCTTTCTTTTTTTAAAAGATTTTATTTATTTGAGAGATAGAGCACGAATAGGGAGGAGAGGGAGAAGCAGGCGCCCCACAAGCAGGAAGCCCGGTGTCGGGCTCAATCCCAGGACACCTCATCATGACCTGAGCTGAAGGCAGACAGTCACTGACTTAGCCACCCAGTTGCCCCAATATATTCTCATTAGCAATGTATAATAATCCTATGGAAAGAGAGTTAAAGTTACTTACCAAGTCTGTTCCAGCATTGTGTCTACATTCCATTCCTGCCTGTGTCCTTTGATATCTTTTAAAAAAATTTTTATTTATTTATTTGAGAGACAGACAGAGATAACGACAGAAAGCATGAGTGGGGAGGAGAGGGAAAAGCAGGGCTCCCTGCTGGGGGTTGATCCCAGGACACTGGGATCATGACCTGAGTCGAACTAGGTACTTAACAAACTGAGCCACCCAGGTAACCCTCTTTTTTTTTTTTTTTTAAGATTTTTTTTTTTTAAAGATTTTATTTATTTGACAGAGAGAAACACAGCCAGAGAGGGAACACAAGCTGGGGGAGTGAGAGAGGGAGAAGCAGGCTTCCCGCCGAGCAGGGAGCCCGATGTGGGATTCGATTCCGGTCTCCGGGATCATGACCTGAGCCGAAGGCAGTTGCTTAACCAACTGAGCCACTCAGGCGCCCCTTTTTTAAAGATTTTTATTTATTTATTTGAATGAGCACAAGCATGAGTTGGGGGGAAGGGGGAGAAGTGGGCTCTCTGCTGAGCAGAGAGCCAAACATGGGGCTCCATCCCAGGACCCCAAGATCATGACCTGAGCTGAAAGCAGATGCTTAACTGACTGAGCCACCCAGCTGCCCCATTTTGATAGCTTTATTAGATATGCCCTCATCAGTTTTTCAGATACTCCGTTTCACCTGGCTTCTTTTTCTGTGTGAAGTATTAGATCTCTTGCCCTCAAAAAACAAAACAAGTTAAACTCTTTGTTGTTAAACCTTTTGTTTACTTTTTCTTCCAATATTTAGCTTTTTCTTCTTTCATTCACAGCCATACTACTTAAAAGAAATAGGCTCTTTGTTGTTTCCAATTTCTGTTTTCCATTTTCTCCTCAACCTATTATAATCTAATTGGCTATAGCCACTACATTAAAACAGCTCATAATAAGAATGTCAGTGACTTCTCAATAAATCAGAGGGACATTTTTCTTTTTCTTCTTTTTTTTTTTTTTAAGATTTTATTTATTTGGCAGGTAGAGAGATCACAAGTAGGCAGAGAGGCAGGCAGAGAGAGGAGGAAGCAGGCTCCCCGCTAAGCAGAGAGCCAATGCGGGTCTCATCCCAGGATCCCAAGACCATGACCCGAGCAGAAGGCAGAGGCTCAACCCACTGAGCCACCCAGGTGCCTGAGATTGACATTTTTCAGACTTTTTCCAGACCCTGTGATAGTCAGCATTGTTGATGACTTCCTCTTGGAAACATGCCTTCCTTCTGCCACATAACTCTCAGTAATTCTTCTTACCTGACATTCTTCTCTTTCTCTTCTATTTGTATTATTTCTAGAGGATTCATTCTCTTCTCCATGGCTTCGGGTACCATTTATATGTGAATGACTTCAAATTTATATTTCCAGTCCAGGTGTCTTACATATCTAACTGCCACTGGACACCTTCACTTGGATGTGCTCTAAGCTACTCAAAGTTGGCACTGCCCAGACTGAGCTATTTTCGTTTACTCATCCACCTTCCTAATCTGCTTGGTTCTGTGTTTTCCATCTCAGTGAGTGTATTCCCCTGTTGTGTTGTTGAAGCCAGAAACTTGGGCATCATTCTTGATTCCTCTCTGTCCCCATTATGTAAAGAGCCACGAAGTCCTGAGGGTTCTGTCTTGTAAATATGTCAAATCTGGTCAAGTTGTCTGCCCCCTTTGCTGCAATTTCTAGTTGGGGCCACCTCCATCTCTTATCTAGATTACTTCTCCAGATTTTCAACTGGTTTGTGTGCTCCAGGTTTCTTGCCTTTCCATTCACTGTCCATACTGTGGCCATAGTGATGTTTCAGAAATGAAAATCTGATCTAGCCAAGCCCTTGTTAAAATCTCAGAATGGTTCCTCAAAGCTCTATTGGTAAAGACCAGTCTCTTACCACTCACACTCCATGCTTTAGCTTCGTTAGCCTTCTTTCATTCCTTGAATAGCTTTTATTTGAAGTCTTTTGTGCATATTGTTTTTTCTTTTTGAAAGACTACTTTCTCTGCCCCTCCCATTCTCATCCTTTCCTTTTGCCTGGTTTATTCTTATTTATTCATCCATGAGGTCTCTGCTCAGCTCCGCTTTGGGGAAGTCTACCCTAACATCCCCAGGTCTTGGTTAGAACTGTCTATTCACTTTGTTCTTCCTTTTAATTGACTTCATCTTGTTTGTATCCCTCCAGTAGGTGATAATCTCCCTGAGGATACAGCCATCTTTTATCTTGTTGAAGGTTGTGTCTCCCAATGCCTGGGATATAGTGCATATATTTGATTAATGGGAATGAATGAATGAATGAGTCTCCTTCGTGGCTTCGTTTTTCCCACATGTCTGTCATAGAGGTATTCCTTAATATCCTGCCTTCAGGCTTCCTTTTCTATTGAAGCTCTCTATATTCTGCCAACCACTTGTTAATAAGTCTCAGCTGTTTGTAATTTAGACCCCTTTTTTGAGCTTTATATTTATATCCAGTTGTTTACTGCAGGTATTGAAAGGGATAAATGATTCACAAGTGTACCTAAAGCTAACCTCCTCATTTCTCTCCTTTTCCCACCTTCTTGCTTCACTTTGTGGCTGTGATACCAGTCTCTAATCTGTCATCAAAGCTAGATATCTCTGAGCTATTTTGGATAGCTTTGTCTTTCTTACCCCTACCATTCCCCCATGTGTAGGGATTAGTAATTCTAGTCTGTTTAAGAAACATTTATTAGATAATTTGTTTTGAACATGTATTAAATTTTGAATTGAAAGCTCTTAAGTTTTACGGGCTATATAAGTTAGAATATAAAAACAAAAATACAACACACTTATCTTTTACCTAAGATGGTGAGACTAATAGCAGAGGACCAAGGCACTCTTGGCTTTTCAAATCCCCTGTTGTTCAAATTTCTCTTGCTGCATAACCACCCTAAAATTTGGCTGCTTAAAAATTAATGTGTTCATGTATTTGGTGTGTCAGGAATTTGAATAGAGTGTAGTAGGAATGATTTCTTTGCACCGTGATGTCAGTGGTTTAGTGCAACGAGTCAAAGGTTGGGTGTTGACGACTGGGGCCACTATGATCTAGAGTATTTATTACTCATATCTGGCACCTAGCCTACTAGGACTCAAGGACCAGGATTGACGGGGGGCATCTCTAAGTGTCCTCTCCATATGGTTTGGGCTTCCTTGTACTAAAGGTTTCCTCCCTTAAAGTAGTAGGACTTAAACTAAGGGCCACTCAGAGCTCCAGAAGCACATGTTTCAGTAACCAAGGTGGAATTGCATTGCTTTTACTTATGTAGCTTTTTGAGTCATGTAGTGTGGCTTCAGTTGTTTTCTTCTAGTTATGGCAGTGTCAAAAACCCACCCAGATTTATGGGGAGGAAACATAGACCCTTATATCTTATTGGTAGGCATATCAAGATGGCATTCTAAAAGAGCATGTGAAATGGAAGATATAGTTGTGGCCATCTTTGGAAAATGTATCTGTCATTCCTTTATCTGCATGAAATGTTGCTGTAATAAACCACTGTATGTTAAATTATAGCCCAACTATTGGAAACTTTCTCTGGCTCTACTCCCTTACCCTAATCTTTGACTCTAGTCTCTGAGAAGCTTATTGATCAGAGGACTGCATGCTTGCTCCTAGTTATCATTATAGTTAGCTACTAATGAGAATTATATGGAGTTTCCAGAGAAGATAGAATATTAACGAATTCACACAACTTACACTGAACCTTTGTACTGTATGCTGGGAGAATACGTGTGTGACATAGACCTTTGTATACATGGATATGTACCTCGTATATTATAATGTATTAGTAATAATTCAATTAACTGAAAGTTTAGAAAAGTGGGGTAAAAGAATTGCTTTTTATTTAACAGAGAAATATGTTTCTGCTATTTTAAATCATAGCGGATGTTAACTACTGGCATTTTATTGCATATGGGTACAATATTTTTGGTTTTTACAGATATGCAATATGATGAAGATGATGATGAAATCACCCCAGACTTGTGGCAAGAAGCATGCTGGATTGTAATCAGGTGACTTTTGAGAGCAAACTTAATAAGCCTTAAATGACCCAGTAACCTATAAAGGGATTTCCTGCTTATTCTGTTCTTGCAAATTAGATGTTTATAGGAATAGGCTACATGAGAGTTGGTTTCTCTGTTTATATATTTAACTTGAACTTTTAAAGTATTTCAGACTTAAGTAATGTTACACAAAAAATTCATATATACATATATTTCACTCAGGTTTCCTGAGTTTTTTTTTTTAAGATTTTATTTATTTATTTGACACAGAGAGAGAGATCACAAATAGGCAGAGAGGCAGTTAGAGAAAGAGGGGGAAGCAGGCTCCCTGCTGAGCAGAGAGCCCGATGTGGGACTCGATCCCAGGACCTTGAGATCATGATCTGAGCCGAAGGCAGCTTAATCCTCTGAGCCACCCAGGCGCCCAGGTTTCGTAAATGTTAACCTTACATATTTTCTTTGCCTTTTTTTCCCCCCTTTCTCTGCATATTTTTTTCCTGAGACATTTGAGAGTAAGTTGCAGACTAAGAATATTCTTTTACATAATCATAAGTCATCAAAACAGAAAATTGATATTAATACAATAATCTACAGATCTGACCCAGATTATGCCAGTTCTATTAATGTTGTTCATAGAAAAATGCAATTTTTTTCTGATCCTAGATCCAGCCTAGGATTACATATTGCATTTAGTTTTCATGACTTACTTTTCTGTCTGCTGTAATTTAGAAAAATCCCTTAGTCTTCTTCCTTTTTTTTTTTTTTTTTTTTGACTTTGACATTTTTGAAGAGACCAGGCCATTTGCTTTTTAGAATGCCCCTCAGTTTGGGTTTTTCTGATGTTTCATAGTTAGATTCAAATGATTACTTTTTTTTTTTTTTTAAAGATTTTATTCATTTATTTGACAAAGACAGAGAGATCACAAGTAGGCAGAGAAAGAGGAGGAAGCAGGCTCCCCACTGAGCATAGAGCCCGATGCGGGCCTCAGTCCCAGGACCCTGAGATCATGACCTGATCTGAAAGCAGAGGCTTTAACCCACTGAGCCACCCAGGCATCCTCAGATGATTACTTTTGGCAGCAGTGATGTTTTCTCTGCAGTCTATCAGGAGGCATGTGATGCTCATTTTCTTCCATTACTGGTGTTAATTTGATTTTTTGGTTTTCTTATTATTTTAAATGGATAAAGTTAGATTAGCCCAAATTCCCATCCAATTCTATGTGTAATTAAAATGTAACAAAACTCAGAAGCCATAAGTGTAGGTAGGAAAAGTAACTTTTAAGTATTGAAGTAACATCCTGCTGTATTAGTATATAAAATGCTACAATTCTGTTCTCTTATCCAACTGAAAATTGCTGTGTATATAGTAACAATGATATCTCTTTGAGCCCCTTCATCTCCAAGATGCACATCATCGTTGTTGACAGTCTCTTCCTTTTCACAGAACATATGCTTCCAGCACTGTACCAGTTGTATTTGGCATATAAGTGAACCTTCTTGAACCTTGTTTTATTAAAAATATATTGAGATTTTGGAATATAAGTGTATTTTTACTCCCAAACATGGGCTTTAAAACTTTGTATTAAGACATTTGTATCTTCTATGACCTTTGAGATTAAACACCAGGAGCATCTTACTGGGAAAAATAACTAGATAGGCATTCTGTGGGTATGCCTATATTCTGCAATATCCAGGGAGAAAGAATATTTTGATCTTAAGAATTGTTTTCAGCATATGTAATTGGTTGTTCAAGGTAAACTATTGTGATTAGTCACCCCATTTAACATTTGTTACAAGATATTTGATTTTTATATTTTAATTGACTATAAGTGCTTTGTCTGTTGTGAGATGATACTTTGTTTTTTCACTTTTTAACATCAAATGATCTTTTCCCAAGCAGTGTGACTGTGATATTACTTAATATTACCAGGGCCTTCAGTAAGATGACTTTGGCTAAAATAATCAAGATAGAATAAATATGGGATATTTATGTAGTTTAGGTATATAAAGTCCCACTTTTTTTTTTTCAAAGATTTATTTTTTCGAGAGAGAGCACATGTGTGCCCACACATGTAAGCAGGGGAGAGGAGAGAAGCAGACTCCTTGCTGAGCATGGAACCCCACTGGGGCTCAGTCCCAATACATTGAGATCATGACCCGAGCTGAAATCAAGAGTTGGAGGCTTAACTGATTAAGCCACCCGGCACTCCAGGGATAACATTTTAGTGAAGCAGTGTTCTAATGATCTTGGCAAGTATTCCAGGGAAATGAAACTTATCCATAGTTTTGTGAAGATTTTTTTCATTGTTAATTGTATATAAAAACTATTGTTGGGGCGCCTGGGTGGCTCAGTGGGTTAAAGCCTCTGCCTTCAGCTCAGGTCATGATCTTGGGATTGAGTCCCGCATCGGGCTCTCTGCTCCGTGGGGAGCCTGCTTCCTCTTCTTCTCTGCCTGCCTCTTTGCCTACTTGTAATCTCTCTCTGTGTCAAATAAATAAATAAAAATCTTTAAAAAAAAAAACCCAAAAACCTATTGTTACTGGGGCGCCTGGATGGCTCAGTTGGTTAAGCAACTGCTTTTGGCTCAGGTCATGATCCCGGAGACCGGGGATCGAGTCCCACATCAGGCTCCCTGCTTGGCGGGAAGCCTGCTTCTCCCTCTCTCACTCCCCCTGCTTGTGTTCCCTCTCTGGCTGTGTTTCTCTCTGTCAAATAAATAAAATCTTAAAAAACAAAAACAAAAACTATTGTTACTTAAATTCCAGACAATGCCTTTTTCTGTGTGTTTCTTACATGTCAGTGGTGGACTCAAATGCTTGTGAGAAATTTCTTTCCTGTTAGCTCATAGTCTACACTGAAGGAAATTGCCCTATCCATTCTTTAGGCTATACCTTATACAAGGATGATTGTGTGTTGTTCTTTGCCATATGATCTAACTTCTGATATTGATGTCCACGTTTGACTGAATCAGGGTGAGATCTTGATTCAAAGCCAGCTAGTTAATTGGCCTGCTGGTGACCTGTGAAGTGACCTGGTGATGCCAAAATGGGAGATTGGTGATTAGCTGGACTGTGCATATTGCCTCAGAAAATTGATGCTAAGGATAAGGGAGTTGGTAATAGCCAGGGAAGGGGGAGCAGAAGCTAAGGAAGTGTCTTAGGTACAGGATGCAAGGGTCACAAGGTGAAGGAATTGAGACATATGGGTGTGCTCATCAGGCATTTCCTGAGGGCAGGAGAGATGATCCAGTCCTTAGGGTTGTGGTAGACCTCAGAGCCTTATTAGTCTCACTAAAGCCCAGCAGTTCAGCTGTTCCTGGGTGGTGGTGAGGAGTGAGATTGCTCTTATATTTACATCTTCTTCTACGTTTCCTATGTATATTCTTCTCCCTTCCCTCATGTGAACAAGTGTCTGTACCTTGTAAACCATGTGTCTCTCTTTTAGACTCTTCATTCTTCTTTAGGAGTTCATTATATGATTTCTGTATCTATTGGTAATTCTAACCTCTTACCCATACTTCATTTTTTATCATCAGTCATTTGGTGAGTATTTTCACTTGAATGATTTACTCTCATCTCACCTTTAACATACACAAATTAGAACTAATATTAAACTTAAAATTGAAGTTTTTATATCTTCCATATTTTAGTCATGGGTATTATCTTCCCTCTTATTCAGATTAGAGTTCTTTTATCTTTGACAATGTTTTTTTCAGTTTAAGATTTATTTCCTTTAGAGAGAGCGAATGAGCACAGTGGGGAGGGACAGAGGGAGAGAGAATTTTAAGCAGACTCCTCACTGAGTGCAGAGGCCCACATGGACTCAGTCTCATCACCCTGAGATCACAGCCCAAGCCAAAACCAAGAATCAGATGCTTAACTAATTGTGCCACTCATGTATCCACATTTCAAAGGGTTGGATGAAAGGTACCTGGTTTGCTCAGTCAGAGGAATATGTAGCTCTTAATCTTGGGGTCATGAGTTTGAGCCCCACGTGGACTGTAGAGATCACATACATATATACATAAAAACATTAAGAGGTTGGATAAAACTTACTTATAAAGGATTTTATTTATTTATTTATTTATTTATTTATTTATTTATTTATTTATTTAAAAAGATTTTATTATTTGACAGAGAGAACACAGCCAGAGAGGGAACACAAGCAGGGGGACTGAGAGAGGGAGAAGTAGGCTTCCTGTTGAGCAGGGAGCCCGATGTGGGACTCGATCCCGGATCTCCAGGATCATGACCTGAGCCGAAGGCAGTCGCTTAACCACTGAGCCACCCAGGCGCCCCAATATAAAGGATTTTATATTAGCATTTCCTTACAGTTCTTTTGTTGTACTTTAATTATTTTATCCATGTCTTATTTCCATAACAAGTTTTACAAAAAAGTCTTCCTGGTTCACCCTGATTTTGGATAACTCCTAGTATCTGTTTAATGATGGGCTGGTATTTAACGACTGATTATTTGTTGGATTTAATTGCAATGAGAATAAGGACATATGCTAGAAAAATCACTGACTTACAACTGATTATAAACTGCAATATTTTCCCAGTTCCTATTTTGATGAGAAAGGTTTGGTCAGACAACAGCTGGATTCTTTTGATGAATTTATTCAGATGTCTGTTCAAAGAATTGTGGAAGATGCTCCACCTATAGACCTACAAGCCGAAGCTCAGCATGCTAGCGGAGAAGTTGAAGAACCGGTAAGATCGTTATTCTAATAAAGTAATGTATGTGAAAGGAGAGTTTCGATTTGAAATTTCAGACCTACCTGGCCTAAAGGTAAAAGAAAGTAGGTGTTTATTAGCAGGGTATTTACAGTGTCTTTTATTAGTTCCTAATTTATTCTTGCTAATGAAGAGATGCATTTTTGCAAGTAATCCAAAACCCTAATCCTTATTCAGATAATAGGGATTAAATAGTTGGGGAGAGGGAACTTAGAAATATGAACTACTCGGAGAAGGAAGACACAGATAGTCATACTGCTTCAGAAAGCCCCCTTTTTTTCTTTCACAGTTAGGAATCATAAAAGGTATTTGAAGGACTTTTCCCCTTCTTATATTTTGTAAGAAATACATTATTATAACAAAATAAGATAAAAGAAAATCACCCAGATGTACCAGCTGTTTTAGTTTTTGAGTTCCTCATAGTCTTTGTTTATGCATAGGTACTTAGCATTGTTAAAATTATAGCTAGGGTATAATTTTATAATCTGGTTTTACATGAACGGATTGGATTGTAAAGAAATATATAGTCCGAAGTAATAGTTGTTCCTAGTTTTTGAGAAGAGAGACGGTGAACTGAAAAACAGTGAGTCAGGGGCACCCCTGGTTCAGTCCTTTTTTGTAGCTAATCTCCTAAGGGCTGATTTATTCTTCTCATTCTGGTTGGAGATGCTGCATAGACTTTATTGTTAAGAACAAAAATAAGTAGGGGTGCCTGGGTGGCTTAGTTGGTTAAGCAACTGCCTTCGGCTCAGGTCATGAACCCAGAGACCTGGGATCGAGCCCTGCATCAGGCTCCCTGCTCAGGGTGAAGCCTCCTTCTCCCTCTTTCACTCCCCCTGCTTGCGTTCCCTCTCTCGCTGTGTTTCTCTCTGTCAAATAAATAAAAGCTTTAAAAAAAAAAAGAACAAAAATAAGTGACTTTTCTGGCACTGTGCTGGAAAAATTGGCATTTTTAACTTTTTAACTTTTATTTTTAATTAATTTTAAAAATATTTTATTTATTCACTTGACAGAAACACAGCGCGAGAGGGAACACAAGCAGGGGGAGTGAGAGAAGGAGAAGTAGGCCTCCGACCTAGCAGGGAGCCTGTTGGAACCTGTTGGCGGGGCTTGATCCTGGGATTCTGGGTTCGTGACCTGAGCTGAAGGCAGATGCCTAACAGCTGAGCCACCCAGGTTCCCCTAACTTCTTTTTTTAGTTATGGCATTTTCTCTTCCTGGTATTTGCAAAACGAAAGACACAGCAATATAACAGATTCAATGTGCCTCTACTGTTAAGTGCAGTCAAGGAAGAGATCTGAAGCTAGATTATCAGAACTTGGTGGGAAAGATAGGGGGAGACTTAAGCTGACCATGAAGGTCAGGGTAGGACTTGTTTTAGTAGAGAAAAGATACTTAGGGGGTTCAGCAAGAAAATACTTGGTATAATTTGGCTTGGGGTTGGAATCCCCACAATAGTCAGTATATGATTTTTGTCTTGATCTGTCTTTGATAGGTGTTAGTGGAAGTTAAGATAGAACGAGATTGTCACAGGCTTTGGATGTCATTAGGAATTGCTGGAAGATTGTCAAAGAATATGCATAAAGCATTAGTTTAGAAAGGTTACTTTGGAAATGGTTTTTGGTTGGGAGTGGGAAGAAGCTGGAAACACATAAAAATCTTTGAATAGCCTAGTCTTAAGATAATGGTGTTCTAGACTAGGGTGATGGTAGAAATAAGGAGTAGAGGGATGACTTCCCTTTGGTTCATTATCACCACCAGTTCTCTTTGCCTTTTACCTACTTCAGTTTGGGGATCATTAATGGTATTAATTACCATTAATGGTCTGTTTAGTCCCATTTCTCTTTGAGATTTGGTTTAGAGAAAAAACCACTATCCATTTATCTTTGGAAAGTTCTCATGGATTTTTTTTTTTTAAAGATTTTATTTATTTATTTGACAGAGAGAGATCACAAGTAGGCAGAGAGGCAGGCAGAGAGAGAGGAGGAAGCAGGCTCCCTCCTGAGCAGGGAGCCTGATGCGGGGCTCAATCCCAGGTCTCTGGGATCATGACCTGAGCCAAAGGCAGTCGCTTAACCAACTGAGCCACCCAGGCACCCCATACTTGGGATATTTTAAGAATGTTTGTCTTTTGCCTTAAGAAAGCAATTAAGTATTCAACTTGACAGCTAAGGAAATATGGATGTTGGCTTTGGAGAGTCCCTGTATTAGTAAAGTGGGTTAATTTCAGCAGTTTCTAGATCTGCGTCTACTCAAAATGCTAATGTTGATTGAAATGGAATCATTAAAACTTACATGGAAAAAAGTTATCCTTTTTTTTTTAAAGTTATCCTTTTCATGTTTTTTGGTTTCCTTTTAGCCAAGGTATTTACTGAAGTTTGAACAAATTTACCTTTCCAAACCTACCCATTGGGAAAGAGATGGTGCTCCTTCACCAATGATGCCAAATGAGGCCAGGTTAAGAAATCTCACGTAAGAATTTTTCCAACAATTGCTATTGAAATAGTTCAGAAAATGTTATTTTAAGCCAGTTTAGTTGAGCATTTAACAAATATCTTAATATTATGTAATTGTGATCTTTTGTTTCTAAAGGTATTCTGCTCCACTTTATGTTGATATAACAAAAACAGTCATTAAGGAAGGTGAAGAACAACTTCAAACTCAGCATCAGAAAACTTTTATAGGAAAAATTCCAATTATGTTGCGTTCAACTTACTGCCTCTTGAATGGCTTAACAGATCGAGATCTTTGTGAGTTAAATGAATGCCCCTTGGATCCTGGTGGATATTTCATTATTAATGGATCAGAAAAGGTATAATAAACATTATTTAAAGAAAATTACAGTATCATAATTAAGATTTTAGTTGTGGAAGTTCAGATTAAAAAGTAAATTTGTATACACAATAACCTGGAAGTGGTAGTTGAATTATTTAGGGGGTGACAGCAAAACTTATGTAAACCAGAGCTTTATTTAGCTGTATATGATAAACACTAGAAATTTGGAGGTGTTTCAGCTTACATGTTTCTGTAAAGCACTTATATAAAAAATGGGGTTTGTAAAGTTCAAGAATTGATATTTCAGTGAACCCGCTTGATCAGATTAAGATGCAGATTTTACTCTTCCTTCTACTTCAAAGACCTGTGGGTTTTATGGCATTACTTTTTTATTGTCGGTATAGGTTCTGATTGCTCAAGAGAAAATGGCAACAAACACAGTCTATGTGTTTGCCAAAAAGGATTCTAAATATGCCTACACAGGAGAGTGTAGATCGTGTTTGGAGAATTCTTCCCGACCCACAAGTACTATTTGGGTTAGCATGCTGGCAAGAGGAGGACAGGTATGGACTGGAATATCATATTGTTTGGCTTTGTTTCTTTTTGTCTAGTCTTATGATTTATTAGGCTGCATTCTTAGTCAAAAAAGCTTTTCTGGTGTATATATTATCAGTATTATAGGTTGCTGTTGTATTATTTACTTTTTGCTAGTTGCAAATTACTCCAGTAGCAACATTTATCATCTCATAGTTTCTGTGACTCTAGAGTCTGGGTGTGGCTTCGCTGGGTCCTCTGGCTGTGCATCTCTCAAGGTTACAGTTAAAGCTGTTTGCCTGAGCTGCAGTCATCTTAAGGCTCATTTCATGTAGTTGTCTGCAGGATTCAGTTCTCTATGGGCTGTTGAACTGAAAGATTCAGTTATTTGCTGGCTTTTGGCTGGAACCCTCTCAGTCCTTGGCTGTGTGGTTCTCCTCTGTGTAGCTGCTGACAGCATGACAGCTTGCTTCATCAAGGAGAGTAATCAACAAGAGCCATAGAGAAAACAAGCAAGGTAGAAATCACAGTCTTTTATTTATTTTTTATTTTTTTTGTTTTTTTAAAGATTTTATTTATTCGACAGAGAGAAACACAGCTAGAGAGGGAACACAAGCAGGAGGAGTGAGAGAGGGAGAAGTAGGCCTCCTGCCGAGCAGGGAGCCTGATGTGGGGCTCGATCCCAGAACTCTGGGATCATGACCCAAACTGAAGGCAATTGCCCAACCAACTGAGCCATCCAGGCGCCCCACAGTCTTTTATAACTTAATCTTAGAAGCAACATCCTATCATTTTTAATTTTGTTAAATGTAAGCCAGTATGTTCAGCCCATTCTCAAGGGGATGGAGTTGCACAGGGCAATAATAGTAGTAGACGGGAGTCATTGGGCACCGTCTTATCTACCATAGGCATGTTACTTGTAATAATAATACCTAGCCTTGGGATGCCTGGGTGTCTTAGCTGGTTGAGCGTCTGACTCTTGATTTTTGGCTCAGGTCATGATCTCAGGGTTGTGAGATTGAGCCCCATGTCAGGCTCCCTGATCATTGTGGTCTCTGTGCTCAGTATAGAGTCTGCTGGAGATTTCCTCTCCCTCTCCCATTGCCCCTCCCCATACTACTGGAGCATGCTGTCTCTCTCTCTCTCTCTCTCAAATAAATAAATACATACATACATACATACATATTTTTTTAAGATTTTACTTACTTGACAGAGAGAACGCATAAGCAGGGGGAGCTGCAGAGGGAGAAAGAGAAGCAGGCTCCCCGCTGAGCAGGGAGCCAGATGTGGGGCTTGATCCCAGAACGTTGGAATCATGACCTGAGCCAAAGTGAGATGCTTCACTAAATGAGCCACCCAGGCACCCCAATAAATAAAATCTTTATTAAAATAGCCTTTCTTGAATATTTGCTGTATGCCAGTTAGGTTACTCTGATTGCTTGATTTTATACTATCTTCAAAAGTAGTTGTAATTGCCCGCATTTAATTTCAGGTAATGGATTTATATTTTGTTTTGAATAAGTCAATACATGCACATTAAAGTAGTTAAAAAGTAGAAAAAAGTATACTATATAGTTTTTTTTATAGATTTATAAAATATTTTTGATGCATTTTTAAATATAGGTTTTATATATATATATTTTTTAAGATTTTATTTATTTATTTGACGGAGAGAAACACAGCTAGAGAGGAAACACAAGCAGGGGGAGTGAGAGAGGGAGAAGCAGGCTTCTCGCCGAGCAGGGAGCCTGATGTGGGGTTCGATCCTGGGATCATGACCTGAGCCGAAGGCAGTCAGGTTAACCAACTGAGCCACCCAGGTGCCCCTAAATTTTATATATTTTTAAAAATTTATTCATGGGAGACTAAAAGAGAGGCAGAGGCAGAGGGAGAAGCAGGGAGCAAAGCAGGGAGCCCAATGCGGGACTCAGTCCCAGGACCATAGGATCATGACCTGAGCTGAAAGCAGATGCTTAACTGACTGAGCCACCCAGGCGATCCCAAAGAATAACTATAAAAAGTAGTCTTTCTTTGTCCTTTCCCCATTTTGATAATTTCTCATGAGTCAGTCCAGAAATAGTCTTAATGCAAAAAAATACAGTTGGGAGCATGTGATACACACTGTTTGAACTTTGCTGGTATCCTTTAAATACATCGATGAGCACTTGGTCATTATTTTGGAACTGTTAAATTCCATATGTAGATGTAGCATAATTAATACAACCTTTTCCATTTTGACAGACATTGAGGTCTTTAGTCTTGTGTCTTGCAAACAGTTTTGCAGAGCCTGATGCCAGTCTTATAAAAATGAAGAACTTGAAGATTAGAAAACTTTAATTACCTGAAGTTAAACACATGTAGAATAGGTGTTTAAAGAATTGAAATGGTTTTTACTTGTAAATATAGGTAGAATGGGGCCCAAGTACAAGTGTTTGGAAAAGATCTCAGGTGTTGCAGATGTGCATTCTTCATTGAGAACCATTGGCTTAGATCATGGAGGGCAAAGAAATGAAAACAGTATATATTAGAGAGATGATTGTGGCAGCTATGGGGAAACTGGATGGATTAGAGGCAGAGAAAGGAAAAATCATCTGGTGCGCCTGATTGGATCATTTGAGAGAGCATACAGCTCTTGATATCAGGGTTATAGGTTTGAGTCCCACATTGGGTGTAAAGATTATTTAAAAATCAAATCTTAAAAAAATCATCTGGATTTAGTGATAAGTTTGATATATTTCATCTGGTATGAATCAGTTAAGATTTGTGGTTTTTATCCTCAAGTTCTGGGTAAACCAGAAAACTTAAGAATTGATTTTTAGAATGTAATGAGTTCATTTTTTAGACAAAAGATTTTGTGGGGGTACTGTGATGTGTGTTTTCTTATGTTTTGCTTATTCTGAGAAAAATCTATGATGAAACAAATAATAGACTGATCGAAATAATTGACCTGTAAGTAGAAACAACCAAATGGCCTTTGGAGATATGAGGCTGGAATAAGGAAACAGGAAAAAGAGCAAGGTGAAACAACCAAATGGCATTTGGAGATATGAAGGCTGGAATAAGGAAACAGGAAAAAGAGCAAGGTGAAGATTTGGATATTGGTTATGGAGAATGGTTAACTGAAAACCTGTAAGACGGGATAAGGTATCTCAGGACCAAGGCCTGAATAGGAGGAGAGAGATGACAGAAATTATTAGAGGGACCATGATAATGTACGGTTATGAGGCCAGGAGGAGATAGAGCTAAATATTAAAGAAATACAATTAGAAGGGAAAAGCCAGTTTGTCTGAAAGGATAGGTTAGTAACTTTTATTTTTGTATGTATGTACAGTTAAAGAGAAATGGGAAAAAATAAACTTTTGTGAAAGAGGCTGTTTGTTAATTTTGAAATATTCAAATGAGAAATACTTTACAGACCAGCTCTGAATTTTTTCCCATTTGTTGCTTAGCTTTTCCCCCATATTTGTCCATACATATGTGTGTGTGTGTGTGTGTGTGTGTGTGTGTATATATATATATTTTACCCCTCATATCTATCTTCCAGAGAGTTTTGTCTGACCTGTTTTGTTTTTTTGTGTGTATGTTTTTTGCGGGAGGTTTTTTTGGCCAAGAGAGAGGGTGTGGAATCAGTGTTCATCTTCTTTTGTAGCCAGTAATTTGGCTACAGATGTCAATTCCAAATATGGTATTGGGTAATTCTAAGAGAATTTTGGTTGGCAGATAGTAGAAGATGAAAGTTCTCTCATGTCTACATGATCAGCCTGCTCATAAAATCAGTAAACCTGTTTCAATGGTTTTGAAAAGCAGCCGTAGGAGGTTCCTTAAAGTACGAAGGTGTACTTCCCTTGAAATACATAGAGTGAACATGTTGTATATGAAATGATTCTCATGATGTTTGTACGTGGCTGTGATCCCTTTGTACTGATACTCTAATGATGTTTTATTTTTCTAGGGTGCCAAAAAGAGTGCTATTGGTCAACGCATTGTGGCAACCCTACCGTATATCAAGCAGGAAGTTCCCATCATCATTGTGTTCAGAGCATTAGGTTTTGTGTCTGACAGAGATATTTTAGAGCATATTATTTACGATTTTGAAGATCCAGAGATGATGGAAATGGTAATGTGAAAGCAAAATGTAATTTGCAGTGTTTTACACGAGGTTTAAACTTACTGTTGCTAATCTTAAAACATAGTAGAAAGATGCTCTGAAAAGTAATTTAGCTGTCACAAATCCCATGCCATTTACTGTGTAGTGAAAGCCTGCAGCCTTGCTTCAGCTTCTTTCTTGACAATTCTGTGTAAAATAGACATAAAAACTAAAGGCAGCCAAAGTTCACTGACAGTAGCAAGAATAAACCTTAGTAAGGAAAATCATAAAAAATGTGCCAGTCTGGTGCAATTTAGTAAAAAAGGAAAATGAATAGTTGGTACCTTTTTCTTTTTTATTTTGAGATAATTTCAAAACTTATGGAAAAGTTGCAAAGAACTCTTGTATACTCCACCCAGATACACTAGTTGTTACTTGTGCTACGTTTGATTTAGCATTCTTTTTATATACGCACATTGTTTTTTTCTAGATCATCTGAGAGTAAGTTTCAGGCATTGTGCCTTTTACTCCGAAATACTTCCGTTCCTAAGAACCCAGACATTCATTACATATTCATAATACAGTTAGCAAAATCGGAACCTTTCATTTAGCTTCAGTGCTGTTAAGCCATTGATCTTATTTAGGTTTTTGCCAGTTGTCTTGTTAATGACCTTAATGGTATTTTTTTTTCCCTGGTTCAGAATCCAGTCCAGGATCCCGTCTTGCATGTTATTTTTATGTCTCTTCAGACTCCTTAAATCTTTTGTTGTCTTTTTCCTTAGTGTTTCATAACATTGAAGTTTTTGGAGAAGATAAACCAGTTACTTTGTAGAATTTGCCTCAGTTTGGACCTCTCTGGTATTTCTTCATGATTAGATTTGATTTATCTCTTTTTTGGCAGGAAAAATATAGAAGCAATATTGTGTGCTTCCCAGGGCATTACATCAGGAGTCACGTGATGGAATTTTGTCCCATTATTTGTAATATTAACTCTACAGTGGTCTCTTAGGTTCCTCTACTCTAAAGTTAATATTTTGTGGGAAGGTTCTTTGAGTCTTGGTAAATATCCATTTCCTTGTTAGTGCTTTTCATTAATGATCCTTGTCTCAGTAGTTGATAGTCTTAAAGTTATTCTGAATTGTCCAGTCTTTAAAGACTACAGAGAAATAAGGTTAAATGGAGGCTAAATGTTGGTCACAAAGTGAGATAGCAGAGTGAGTACGTGTTATTAGAGCATTGATGTGGTACCATGAGAAAAATGGATTCTGATTAGATTTTACTTTAAGCTTTTAAAAGTGGTTGTGTGTTTTTTTTTTGTTTTGTTTTTATTTTTATTTTCTGTAAAATTTAAATACAGTAACTAAGTATTTAAAAGAAAATAGGTTTTATCCAAAAGGCATCCCAAATGATTCAAACGGGCTTTGGACCATATTCAGTCTGGATTTTTCTTAGTAAAGTGATGAAAGAGCTGATTTGCTTTATGTGTGTGTGTGTGTGTGTATATATATATATATATATATATATATATATACACAATGTTTTTTTTTGTTTGTTTGTTTTTGAAAGTTACTACTTGTTCCTTTAGCTCTTAAAAAGCTTAGGCCAATTTTTACAGTCTGTGAGTCAAGCATTCACTTTGCAAAAGTGCTTTAATTTTTTCTTCTGAAAATATTGTCACTATCCCTTTCTCCGAATCCATATTAACTTTAACAAAAGTTTCACAACAACATTGACGATTTTAAAAGACCACTTCCATTCATACTGTGGCCTCACTTTGAGTGGCTTATGTTACCTTTTTCTGATCTTTGATTCCATGATTGGAATTTGGATGTTTAAACTTGAGGATCAGTGATAAATAGACCTAAGAAGTCAAAGGCAAGAAAGGCATTTCAGCATATGTGGTAGGATTAAAGTGTATTTATAGGGGCCGGAGTTACTCAGCATAATTCCTTATGCTCATTGTGTAAAATTGGAATTTTAGAATGTTAGAACTAGAGTAAAACTTAGAGATGATCATAACTGACCGCTTTGTAGACAAGGAAACTGATTACATGACTGCTCAGGGGCGGCGGCTGCTGAGTGGCAGGTATGGGATGTAGGTCCCTATAACAATGTGCCTTTGAAATAATCTTCTTTACAAAAAATGGAGTGGTTTTATTTATAGGTTAAAAACCTTTTAAACCAAGGCTAAAACCAGTCTGGTGCACTTACTCATTTGTAGTTTGGTAAATTTTAATTTGACTGTTAAACTTTTCTAAATTGTTATATTTAGAAAGAATTTTTGTTTTGCCTTTGTTCATTAAAATGTAAAAAACCAAAAAACACTTCCTTTTTTATGATGAAATTATTTTATTTTTTTTTTTTAGGGCGTATAATTGCCTGTGTTGATGAGTGGATTTTGTCAGAGATCTCTAGATCTTTTTTTTTTTTTTTTAAGACTGTTGACAGAGAGAAACACAGCTAGAGAGGGAACACAAGCAGGGGGAGGGAGAGAGGGAGAAAGAAGCAGGCTTCCTGCTGATCAGAGAGCCCCACACTTGGCTCCATCCTAGGACCCTCGGATCATGACCTGAGCCGAAGGCAGACGCTTAAAGACTGAGCCACCCAGGCACCTCCAGAGATCTCTAGATCTTAAATTGTATTCAACATCTACGATTTTATGGTTCCTTGGTTTAAAAAAAAAATTGCATAATTGCATATCCTATTAGGTATATAGGGATATTTAACATGTTATAAATTAAAGTTACAATTGACTTATTTTAAGGTGAAAATATGAATTTGAAAATAACTTTCATTTGAATTATTTGATAGGTGAAACCTTCTCTCGATGAAGCTTTTGTTATCCAGGAACAGAACGTTGCACTAAATTTCATTGGCTCAAGAGGGGCAAAGCCTGGTGTCACTAAAGAGAAAAGAATTAAATATGCAAAAGAAGTCTTACAGAAAGAAATGCTTCCTCATGTTGGTGTCAGCGACTTTTGTGAGACCAAAAAAGCTTATTTCTTGGGGTATGTTAAACACTGTTTTAAGATTTTTGCTAAGATACTATTTAGATACAGTTTTTCTTAAAGTTAAAAATGTCAGAAATATGTATTTAACATGAGTTTTTTAAAAAGCGAAAAACCATATATTTTGTTTTTCACTTCTTGCTTTTTTTTTTAATTTTATTTTAAAGGTACATGGTTCATAGGTTGCTTCTAGCAGCCTTGGGTAGAAGAGAATTAGACGACAGGGATCATTATGGAAACAAAAGATTGGATCTTGCTGGGCCACTGCTTGCATTCTTATTTAGAGGGTAAGAATTGATAGAATGATATTGTTTAAAGTAGAGAGATTTCACCTTAGATTTATCATTGCACTAATGGAGGTACTAAACTCTCTTGGCATCCATGTTGGGTACATATGAAGTTAGCTACATTCTCTTTGCCACCTGTCCAGATTTTGTTTTGCTTCATATCTGAGAATTTCAAGTTTGTGTAAACAGTTTATTATTCACATTTTCTTTAATCCTCTCATAGCTTTATAAGGCATTTGTCTTAATTTTCTAAGTACTGATGATACTGGAATTTTTAGTTCTGCTTTGCATTTTATAAAAACACAAGAACTGGAGGGAAATCTATCAGAATATTAGCAGTATTGGTGTAACATGAGTTTTTTTTTTCCTTTGTATGTTTTCCATATTTTCTGTAATGAACAGATAACACTTTTGTATCAGAAAAGTTATTTTTAAAAACATAATATATAGACAGTTGAGTTAAAAAAAGATTATAGCAGTATTGCTACATACTGTTTTGTTTTTGTTTTTCTGTAAAACCTTGAGAGAGAGAGCATGTGTGCACTTGCACGAGCAGGGGCAGGGTGGGGAGAAGGGGCAGAGGGACAGGAAGAAGCAGACGCCCCACTGAGCAGGTAGCTGGTTGTGGGACTTGATGCCAGGACCCTGCCTGAGATGACCTGGGCTGAGGGCAGACACTTAACTGACTGGGCCACCCAGGCACCCCTACATACTCTGTTTTTTAGTGTGTTTTAGATTCAGCCTTTTGTTTTCACCCCACTAAAGAGCCTCTTTTGACATTTTCCCGCTAGTTGCTCCTCTCATGTACATTTATGTACTGTAAGTACATCAGTGCCTTTTATGTAAAAAGAGGAGTAACACTTCCCTTTCTCTACCCCAACTATTTTCCTTCCCTTTGTGGGCACTGTTGTCCATATTGAGAATGCATGCTGTTGACTTTCATGTATTTAAAATGATATCATTTTATTTGGCAGTATGTTTAAGAATTTGCTTAAAGAAGTACGGATATATGCACAGAAGTTTATTGATCGAGGAAAGGATTTTAATTTGGAGTTGGCAATTAAAACAAGGATTATATCTGATGGCCTGAAGTATTCTTTAGCTACAGGAAACTGGGGTGACCAAAAGAAAGCTCATCAAGCCAGAGCTGGAGTATCTCAGGTAGGACATCAACTAAGACTGCAGGTTTGATAGGAAAATGTTGTGTAACTAATAGATCCTTTCATTCATTGAATATAAATTATTTTGCTTTTTCCCCCTCAGGTATAGTAGCACTGGGAGATTTTGAATTATGAGAATTTTGAAATTTTTCTTAAATTAGCTGCTAACATTACTTAAGAAAGATTAAGGTTTTGGTTTGCAGCGAGATAGTTAATAAATTAGCGTAGCTGCTTGGAAGGTAAGACAGTCCATGTTAGTGAAATTTTTATGTTTCTGTAGCTCCATGTTAGACGCTGACCTAGAGAACAAATGAGTATTCCCTTCCTTCGATGGAAAGTACAGTATCCTGTTGACCTGTGAACAATGTGGGATTAGGGATGCCAGCTCTTACGGAACTAACATCCTCTTGATTGGAGGTGATCATAAAGCATTTATGTGGTTTGTTAGAACTGTACATCACATATTTGCCATTCCTGCTATAAGGGGCACTTAAGTTATGGGGTGAATGATACTATTCAGGGGCAGGATGCAGAAAGGGTTAGGGAGCATTTGTCAGTTGATTATAGGTAAAAATGTGACTTTGCCTCATTCCAGTATTTGCAAGAATGTGATAGGTTTTTTTTAAGATTTTATTTATTTGACAGAGAGAAACACAGCCAGAGAGGGAACACAAGCAGGGGGAGTGAGAGAGGGAGAAGCAGGCTTCCTGCCCGAGCAGGGAGCCCAATGCGGGGCTCGATCCCGGGTCTCCGGGATCATGACCTGAGCCGAAGGCAGTTGCTTAACCAACTGAGCCACCCAGGCACCACCAAGAATGTGATAGTTTGAATAACAGAAATGCCCAAACTTTAAATATTTGCTGCTGTTTTCTAGGTATTAAACCGCCTGACTTTTGCATCAACTCTTTCTCACCTACGTCGTTTAAATTCACCTATTGGTAGAGATGGCAAGCTAGCAAAACCAAGACAGTTGCATAATACATTGTGGGGAATGGTGTGTCCTGCTGAAACCCCAGAGGTAATACATAAAATTTACATTTAGGACAAAAAGTTTACCACTAATTAGGTAGGGTATGTAATTACTTGTAGGAGTATTTAATTGTGCTGTGTGGTTTTGAAACTAATGTTTACTTACGATTTTGTATTTAGAAAGTGTGAGTAAATCCTGAAATCAAATTGAAGGAAAAATGTTTATGGGAAAAAATTTTGATAGGCATGTTAAATCAGTATGATTTATTTTTGGTTTATTTGTAGGGCCATGCTGTAGGACTTGTGAAGAATTTAGCTCTGATGGCTTATATTTCAGTCGGATCTCAACCTTCTCCAATTTTGGAATTTTTAGAAGAATGGAGTATGGAAAATTTAGAAGAAATTTCTCCTGCAGCTATTGCCGAGTCTGTATAAATGTGATTTCTTTCTTTCTTTCTTTTTTTTTTAAAGATGTATTTATTTAAGAGAGAGCATGAGCAGGGGGAAGCAGTAAAGGGAGAGGGAGAGGTGGGCTCCCTGCTTTCCAATGCAGGGGCTCACTCCCAGGACCCTGGGATTATGACCTGAGCCAAAGATGTATGCTTAACCAACTGAGCCAGCCAGGCACCCAGATGTGATTTCTTTTTTGAAACTATTGTTAATCTTTGGTTGTTGCTTAGTATAGAGTTACTAACTGCAAAATGCTTTCACATTTTAGTGCAACCAAGATTTTTGTTAATGGCTGCTGGGTTGGAATACATAAAGATCCTGAACAACTTATGAACACCCTAAGGAAATTGCGGCGTCAAATGGACATCATTGTGTCGGAAGTGAGTCTTTAATTAAGAGTGCATAATCCTGTGGGATTTCTAAACAAAGCATAGGATTATTGGCAGTTTTCTTTGCACTGGCATCTTTAACTGCTTTTCGTTGTAGAGTACATTGTCAAAAGTCTAGGTGATGTTTTGAGCTAAATTTAATTATAAGGTGTTGCTTGCTTTAATGCTTTAGGTATCTGCTTCTAAAAATTTGACGTAATTTGAATTATATTTTAGAACTCAAATTATATTTTAAAGTAAAAGGAATTCTTTTGAGGATCTTTTTGTTAAGCTGATAATAATGCTTTTGAAAAGAGAATAATGATCTCTGATTATCTTTTTGTTTGATTATAGAAATTCATCCTCCTCCTTTTTTAAGATTTTATTTATGAATTAGAGAGACAGCACAAGAGTGGAGGGGCAGAGGGAGAGGGAGAAACAGACTCCCTACTGAGCAGAGAGCCTATTGCTGGGCTCAGTCCTACGACCCTGGGATAATTAGTTGGAAGCTGACTGAGCCACCCAGGTGCCCAGAGATTCATTCTTAAAATGTGGTATATCTCTAAAGATTTCCTTTTTTTTTTTTTAAGATTTTATTTATTTATTTGACAGAGAGAAATACAGCTAGAGAGGGAACACAAGCAAGGGGAATGAGAGAGGGAAGAGCAGGCTTCCTGCCGAGCAGGGAGCCTGATGTGGGACTCGATCCCGGGTCTCCGGGATCATGACCTGAGCCAAAGGCAGTCGCCTAACCAACTGAGCCACGCAGGTACCTTTTAGTGTACTGTATTAAGGGATATGGCTTGGTCTTTTGATTCTCCTAAATCTACACTGTGGGTTCTGTCTAGGTGAAAGTGGGTTTGGAGAGAAACTGTAACACACAAGTGAGTAGCTGATTTCTTTTCTATGTAGCTGAGTGTGGAAGAGAGTTTGGTTGCTCTAGGTTTTCCTCTAGCAGGCAGACCCTGGGTTTTGAACCATGAATATTCATAACTTGAAGGCAGCAAGAACATGCTTTGCTTGAGGGCAGGCAGGACTAAGAGAAAGCCTGAGAATCAAAAGTGGCTTTATTTTTTATGATTGAGAACTTTGGTAATACCATGCTTTCTGCTAAGAGCCTTCTTCAGCTTTTCTGTGTTTTCTAGGGTAAGATTAAATTCTTTATTCTGTGTTTTAGGCCTCTTTACCTTTCCATGGGCCCATTCCTTAACTTGGAATATTTGTGCTCCCCAGTCCCCCATTTCTTCTCAAAAATGAGCAATAGGGGGCACCTGGGTAGTTCAGTTGGTTAAATGACTGCCCTCGGCTCAGGCTCCTGGCTCCATGGGGAGTCTGCTTCTGATGTTCTCCTCTCTCATGCTCTTTCTCACTCTCTCTCAAATAAATAAATAAAATCTTTAAAAAAGAGCAATAGGGAAGAGGGTTCTTACTACTTTTATTCAGGTAAATCGCACTCTGTCCCTCTTCCCCCAATCCCACCAGTTTGATTTGATCACAGCGTGGCAAAGGTTTTGGAAAGGGCCAGATATTAAATTAGGGTTTGTTTACCATATATTATCTGTTGTGTATTCATCTCTGCTGTTGTAGTGAAAAGCAGCCATAGGCAGTGTATAAATAAAACAATTTATTTACAAAAATATATGGCAAGTGAGAGTAGATTTGGCCTGTGGGCTCTTCCATGGCCCCCTGATTTATTAGATCTCTGTGACTGTATATAGTATATTTAACTTAAATGTTTTTGACAGAGCGCCTGTCCCAGATAGTACCTTTTGACTTACTTGCCTACATCATTTACCACATCATTAACTCTCCAGGGGCAGGGAACATGTATTAATATGACTTTGTATTTTTAGCTGTGAGCATGGTACCTGACATATAGTAGACATTAAGTGTTTATTGAATATATAAATTAACCCTGTGTCCTTGGGCCAGCCACTTTAATCTTCTGTTGGAGAGTGATTTTGGGAGACTCTTAAGTGGGAGAATTGTGTATATTTTCCTGAAGGAGTCTGGCACTTTTTCTTTTCTTTCATGTTTTCAGACTACCACAGGTCCTCATTGTACCTATTTCTGCCTTCTGTTGGACCTGTTAGGCTGTTCTGTCGGTAGTCCTCTCTGGACCTACCTAAGTATATCTGTTTGAGGAGACATAGCTCATAGTTTATGTCATCCTGTTAAGACAAAGTGTATTTTAGGGGCATCTGGGTGGCTCATTCGTTAATTGTCTGCCTTCGGCTCAGGTCATGATCCTGGAGTCCCAGGATTGGCTCCTCATTGGGCTCCCTGCTCAGCAGGAAGCCTGCTTCTCCCTCTCTCACTCCCCCTGCTTGTGTTCCCTCTCTAGCTCTGTTTCTCTCTGTCAAATAAATAAATAAAATCTTTTAAAAAACAACAAAAACCCCCCAAATCCCCTGTATTTTACTAGGAATTTTCTAAGGATTCAAGGCAATGCATTTGAAAGCAACATCTTGCCTAGGAATTGACAGTGCCACTGATGGTGTTTCTGCTCAGAGACATAGTGTTTGTCCTTAGATTGTTTTTTAAGGACAGGACGTGAGCTAAGGGTATAGAACATTTTCTATATATTGGTTTTTGACTTTTTAGTTTTGGAGACCTTGATGTTTTTGATCAAGCTTTTATGATTCTTCTTTTTAAATCCAGTAATCCAGGTCTTTTCCTTTCTTAAATAAACCCAGTCTTTAATCTTCAGTAGAAGTATCAAGATGTAATTTTACTTTCTTAAAGTACTTTTGTTGGAGAAATACCAATCTGTTTTTCCATGTCACCACTCATTGTCAATTCATTTTTGTAGTTGACTTCCAAGATTATGTATTATGTCTAGATAATTCATTGAAAATTCTTATTTGTTTCCTTTTTGACTTTTTTCTTTGTAAATGGGTAATTCAAATTCTGCAGTGCTTTTAGTAATTATGTTTTTTATTGTAAATCCCCCCTTTTTTAAAGTAAGTGCTCCACATGGTCATGACCCCAAGATCAAGAGCTGCATGCTCTTCCAGCTGAGCCAACTAGGTGCCCCTGCCCAAAATATTTTTTTATATTTTCTGGGAATATATTTTGTAGTTCTGCCAGTAGAAATATCACCTGAGGTATGTACATAATTAGAATTTTTCTAGTAGCTGTGTTAAAAAAATAACATGAAAGTAATTTTAATGATATATTTTATTTGACCTGATATATCCAAAATACTACAGTTTCAACATCTGATCAATATAAAAGATTATTTATGAGAAATTTTACATTTCTTATTTTGTGTGGTACTTTTATTATTATAGTTGACAGTCAGTATTGCTTTAGTTTTAGGTGTATAACAGTGATTTGACAACTCTTTGTTATGCTGTGCTCATCACAGATGTAGCTACCATCTCTCACCATACACGCTGTTATAATACCATAGACTGTATTCCCTGCACTGTTCCATTTATCCCCATGACTTACTCATTCCATAACTGTAAGCCTGTCCTCCTCCTTACCTTTACCCTATCTGCCCTCCCCCCCAGCTCTCTCCCCTCTGACAACCACCAGTTTGTTCTCTGTATTTATGGGTCTTTTCTGCTTTGTTTATGTGGTACAACCTTTGAAATCTATTTTGTAGTTTGTACATGTTATATACTGGCAGCCTATCTCAGTTCAGAATGAAAGGCCACATTTCAAGTGCTTAATAGTGACATGTGGCTAGTGACTGCTGTGTTGGACAGGTAGACTGTGCTATTTGATAGGTAAGTGTCAGAGTAGGGCTTATTACTGAGACGGTATGATCAATGCAGTGATATACGTACAGTTGGTTACTGAAAGGTTGCAAAGTGAAGTCTATGTAATTATCAAAGAGGAAAATTTATATACTAGTGTTTTTGATGCCAAAAATATATTTTCTTCATTTTACTTTATCTTGCATGACATTATTGTCAGATACTATTCAGCTTTATAATTACTAAGTTTAAATATTCTTTTTTTTTTAAGATTTTTTTGTTTGTTTGTTTTTAGATTTTTTTTTTAAGATTTTATTTATTTGATAGAAACACAGCCAGAGAGGGAACACGAGCAGGAGGAGTGAGAGAGGGAGAAGCAGGCTTCCCGTTGAGCAGGGAGCTCGATGTGGGACTCGATCCTGGGTCTCCTGGATCATGACCTGAACCGAAGGCAGTTGCCCAACCAGCTGTGCCACCCAGGCGCCCCTTTTTTTAAGATTTATTTATTTATTTTAGAGAGATCACAAGTAGGCAGAGAGGAGGAAGCAGGCTCCCTGCTGAGCAGAGAGCCCGATGCAGGCCTCGATCCCAGGACCCTGAGGTTAACCCACTGAGCCACCCAGGCGCCCTAAATATTTGTTCCTTACAAAAATCTTATTTTTATTTTATTATTTTTATTATTTATATTTTTAAAAAAAATATTTATTTGAGAGAGAGTGAGAGAGAGCATGAGAGGGGAGAAGGTCAGAGTGAAAAGCAGACTCCCCATGGAGCTGGGAGCCCGATGCGGGACTCAGTCCTGGGACTCCAGGATTATGACCTGAGCCAAAGGCAGTTGCTTAACCAGCTGAGCCACTCAGGCTCTCTATTATTATTTTTTTTAAAGATATTTATTTATTTATTTATTAGAGATACAGCGAGAGAGGGAACATTAACAGGGAGTGAAAGAGGGAGAAGCAGGCTTCCTGCTGAGCAGGGAGCCCGATGCATGGCTCAATTCCAGGACCCTGGGATCATGACATGAGCTACCCAGGCTCATGTCTTTACAAAATTTTAAATTGTACCTAGGTTTTTAATATATTGAACAACAATAAACTAAGATTTGTCCATTTTATTTGATAGTCATTTCCTCTAGAAATTGAGGAATTTTATTGTATTTTTAGCTAAGTCTTGATAGAAAATAAACGTTCATGAGTCTGTTTTGTCTTTACTTACAGGTTTCTATGATTAGAGATATTCGAGAGAGGGAGATTCGGATCTATACTGATGCAGGCCGTATTTGTAGGCCACTTTTGATTGTAGAAAAACAAAAACTACTTTTGAAGAAGAGACATATTGATCAATTGAAAGAGAGAGAATATAACAACTACAGGTAAGAACATGCAGTGAGAAAAAATTGAGATATAATTCACACACCATAAATTTAACCATTTTAAAGTATTACAGGTCAGTGGTTTTTAGTATAAATATGCATAAGATTATGAATCAGTCACTACTAGCTGACTTTAGAACATTTTCATTGCCCCCAAAAAGAAACTCTTAGCAGTCACATTTGTTTTTCTTAATTTTTGTGATCAAGTAAGGGACTGTAGGGTTTTGTTTAAGAAAAGTCTTGGGGTGCCTGGGTGACTCAGTTGTTAAGCGTCTGCCTTTGGCTCAGGTCATGATCCTGGAGTCCTGAGATCGAACCCCACATCGGGCTCCCTGTTTGGCGGGAAGCCTGTTTCTCCCTCTCTCACTCCCCCTGCTTGAGTTCCCTCTCTAGCTGTGTTTCTGTCAAATAAATAAGTAAAATCTTCAAAAAAAAAAAAAAAAGGAATAAAAGTCTTTGTGACTTGTTAAAATCTAGTAATAAGAAATAACAGATATAAGCGCCTGGGTGACTCAGTGGGTTAAAGCCTCTGCCTTCGGCTCAGGTCATGAACTCAGGGTCCTGGGATCGAGGCCCGCATCAGGCTCTCTGCTCAGCAGGGAGCCTGCTTCCTCCTCTCTCTCTCTCTCTCTCTCTCTCTCTCTCTCTCTCTGCCTTCTTCTCTGCCTACCTGTGATCTCTCTGTCAAATAAATTAAATCTTAAAAAAAAATAACATAAGTTATGTATATATAACCTGTAATATGGAAAATATAGTAAATAGAAAATTTAATAAAAAGATGAACCTGCTTTTAAGTTTCTTTTTAATACTTGAATGTATATTTTTTATTATAAAAGATTTTATTTATGTATGTATGTATGTATTTATTTATTTATTTAAAAGATTTTATTTATTTGACAGAGAGAAACACAGCCAGAGAGGGAACACAAGCAGGGGGAGCGAGAGAGGGAGAAGCAGGCTTCCCGCCGAGCAGGGAGACCGATGTGGGACTCCATCCCGGGTCTCCGGGATCATGACCTGAGCCAAAGGCAGTCGTCCAATCAGCTGAGCCACCCAAGCACCCCAAAGATTTTAAACATTTATAATAAAAACATAAAAGCCCCAATTCATATTTTCCTCTTAAAAACTAAATAACCCATACTCATATATCCACAAATAATTACCTTTATTTATTTAAAAAGATTTTAATTAAGCTCTATACCAGTGTGAGTTTGAACTCACAATCCTAATATCAAGAGGTGCATGCTGCACTGACAGAGCCAGCCAGGCACTCCCAAATAGTTCAAAGCAAGGACAAAGCAAGACAACCTAAAAGTATTTATAAGACCACATTTTATGTATATTGTTTAGTAACTTGCTTTTTCTTTTTTTAACTTTAATAATATACCTATTTTGGAACTCTTTCTGTATTTGTGTATGTAGATATAGGAATACTCTTTGTTAAAGTGGTAAGCTTAGTTAAAATACTTCAGTAAATGAGGATATAAAATAAATTCTTTTTCAGTTGGCAGGATCTTGTGGCCAGTGGGGTAGTAGAATATATTGATACTCTGGAAGAAGAAACAGTGATGCTTGCAATGACTCCAGATGATTTACAGGAGAAAGAAGTAGCTTATTGTTCCACGTATACACACTGCGAGATTCATCCATCAATGATTCTTGGTGTCTGTGCATCTATTATTCCCTTTCCTGATCATAACCAGGTTGGTAGCAGTTTTTAACTTCTGGTTTGTGAGGAATTGGGAGAAGTAGAAAAAATTAGATTAATCTGTAGTTTTTTTTAAAGAAAAGGGTGCTAATGAAAAGGACTGAACTCCTAGGAAATCTGCATGTAATGTATTTACTTTTTGTTTCACTCTTAGGAGCCATAGTTAGTTATTCTAAATGGTTATCATTTACCTTTCAGAAAAATGCATAACCTTTTCCAACCATATTCCTGATATATGTAGTACCCTGTGGAGTTTGTTCCTTTAGAAGTAATCAAATTTTCGTTGATTCTGCTTTTCATTTCTACATTTAGTCCCCTAGAAACACATATCAGTCTGCTATGGGTAAGCAGGCTATGGGCGTTTATATCACCAACTTCCATGTTCGTATGGATACACTGGCCCATGTTCTGTATTATCCTCAAAAACCACTTGTGACTACACGGTCTATGGAATATCTACGATTTAGAGAGCTGCCAGCAGGTATGTTCAGTTTTGCGTTTCAGTTTTTAAGATCGTGTCATGCTTGGCACTTTTTTGGGCCCTTGGGAGGGTCAATAAAATACATACGACATAGCACCTTTTCTCTCAGAATTTATAATGTGGGAAACAACACAAATAATAAAGAGGTAGATATGTGGAAAGTGTATGATGAAGTACAGGAAATGATGGATACCTATTGGAAATCTAGAGCCATTTTCACTGGGGAGGTGGCATTTTAGACTAGTGTAAAGGTGATGAAAGGGTATTTGAATTTGAGAGATGGGTTGAGGAAGGGCTTAATGTGCGTGAATGTATGAGATACCGGAGTAGTAGCAGTCATGGCACTTTAGTATGACCGGAGTGTAAATGCAGGAGTCTCTCATAGTGTGGAGAGAGCAAGTTGAATTTTGAGAATGAAGACCCATCTAGCCTTTGAGCAAGGAAGTAATACAAGCAGAAATTTATTTTAGGAGTATCATTCTGGCAGTTGATACAGATTACAGTCAGGTATAGTATTGGAAGGGGATAATTTAAAGGCTTTTGCAGTGGTCTGAGTTAAGAATTGATAAGGTCCTTAAGAAATGAAGAGTAGAGGATAAGTGCCTCTTGGAATACCCTTGATTAATTGGGTGTGGAGTGATGAAGGGAGAGAAGATAGGAATTGAAAATATTGTTAGTGGCTTGGGTGATCAAGAAGAGAGGGGTACTCTTAATAAGATTGGGAACACATTAGAAGAAAGATGTTTTAGAGGTAAGTTAATTCAGTTTTCACCATGTTGATTTTGAATCGTTGCCATAGCTAAGACAAGATTTTATTTATTTATTTATCTTTTTAAAAAAAAGATTTTGTTTATTTGACAGAGAAATAGAGCGAGAGAGGGAACACAAGCAGGGGTAGTGAGAGAGGGAGAAGCAGGCTCCTTGCTCAGCAGGGAGCCCAGTGCGGGGCTCCATCCCTGGACTCTTGGACCATGACCTGAGCTGAAGGCAGACACTTAACAACTGAGCCACCCAAATGCCCCAAGATTTTTTTTTTGTAAGATTATTTATTTGAGACAGAGAACGTGCACACATGAGCAGGAGGGGAGGGGCAGAAGCAGAGGAAGAGGGAGAAACAGATTTCCCGTGGAGTGCGGTGAGGCAGGGAGGCAGCTAGATCCCAGGACTCTGCAATCATGACCTGAGCTGAAGGAGACACTTAACTGAGTCACCCCAGCGCCCCAGAAAAGATTTTCTTTTTTTTTTTTTTTTCTAAGTGTGTTTAGTTTTGTTTAAGATTATCTGAGAGAGAGAGAATGAGCTGGGAGAGGAGCAGAGGGAGAGGGAGAAGTAGAAGTAGACTCCCTGCTGAGCAGGGAGCCCGATGCAGGACTTGATCCCAGGACTCTGGGATCATGACCTGAGCCAAAGGTAGATGCTTAGACTGAGCCACGCACGTACCCCCAGAAAAGATTTTCCAATAGTTATAAATGTGGTTTGGAAGAAGGTCAGATCTAGAGAGTGAAGCTCATTAGTGGTGTGGAATACCATGAAATTGCTGAGGGAAATTCAAAGTGAGAATAAAGCCAGAGACAGAACTTCAGGCCCCAGGAAAGGAAAAGAGATGAGAAGAGATTAGAGATGCAGCTGATTAGGAGAATCAGGAATTTTCAGGAGGAGATTTTTGAGACTGGGCAAAAGGTAAAATGGTGCAGAGAAGTCTAAAGGGTAGGAGAGCATTGAATGTTAAAGGAGGCAGCATGGTTCTTTGACATAAGTGTTTTCTTACCTTATTATTTATAGGATTTTGGCTTTAACTATGAGTATAATGTTGTTTATTTAATAGAACTTGCTTTGTAAATAGTGGCCTTAAATTATTAACTGTAGTAAGGGATTAACATTTTGATAGCAAATTCTCATACATTAGAATGATTTATTTTCAGAGTGCCCCACAAGGGGTTACCCTTGTCTAGGAAAACACAGTCTGTTAGGTTGCCTACAATATGCTCCTGTCTTTGGGCGATGCTTACACTGTTATGTTTTCTTCAACATTTAGATAGTAGTTTCTTTATGGCTAGAGAAAAAAAAATACAGGTAAAGGATTAGATTTGAAATAAAATGTTCTTTTGGTATGAAGTGGTGAAGTCAAGGCTGGTAGGGACTGCACATGCTTTTCAGTTCTGTTATGGCTTCATGATTTAATCACAGTATCTATTCTAAAAACTGTATTTTGAGGTAATTTCAAACTGATAGAAAAGTTGTGAGATTAGTACAAAGAACTTTTGTATACTCTTCATCCAGATTTCCTAGTTCACATTTTACCACATTTGCCTTTTTCTTTCTCTTCCAGAGCCATTAGCAAGTAAGTTGTAGACATGAATCCATATCACTTTTTATTCTTCAGTGAATTTTTCCTAAAAACAAGGACATTCTCCACAGTACCACAGTCAAAATCAGATTAACTTTGATATCCATCTAGTGAGGAATCCTTACTTCAAATTTTGCCAGTTGTCCTGATAATGTCCTTTATGGGTCTAGGATCTAATCCAGAATTGTGCACTGCATTTAGTTGTATGTCTCTTTAGTCTCCTCAGGGTGGAACAATTCTTTAGTTTTTCCTTGTCTCTAGTTTTTTAAGCATTCAGGCAAGTTATACTTTATACCTTGTCTCTCAGTTTGGCTTTGACTATTTCCCCATGATTGTATTCAGGTTCTGAATTTTTGTCAGAACTAGCATAGAAATAAGGCTGAATTCTTGTTGCATCATATCAGGAGGCAAGTGCTGTCTATATGCCCCATTAGTAGTGACTTTTATCATGTGATTAAGATGATGTCTATCAGATTTCTCCATTTTTTGTTGATTATAAGTATTTTGTACTAAGTCTTCTGTGAAGAGATACTTTGAGACGATGTAAATATTCTTTTCCTTGTCAACCTTTCAGCCATTAGTTGAGGATGGTTTTTGCCAAAGGGTGATTTTCTAATTCCATCATTCATTCCATTTTGTTGCTAAAAGTGCCCCAGTTTTTCCAATGGGAACATCTTCAAGATGACTCCTGATAGGTCCCTCATCTTTCTTTACATACTTATATTTTGTGTTTTCCTTAAACGTGGACTCCGCCATTTCTCCTTTCAGTGAAGGTTAGGATGTAGAAGCCAAAATGTGGGTGCTAAGTGTGCTTCTTATTATTAGAATATCATCATTTTTAGGTCCTCTCAGTGGGTAGCTGAGGAAAATGTGTAGGTACTTACTGTCCCCCTTCCCGCCAGTTTGTCTATTTTTATGACAATATGTCAAAGAAACATGAGTTCACACTAGTATCGCCCATCACAGTCCAGTACTGGAGTGATTATTTTAGAACTCCATTTTCCGATAAGGAGAAATCTGGCTCCCACTGACCTCAGTTTCTTTTACTTATTTGTTCACTCTGTTGATGTAATCAATCTCCTGACCTTTCGGCTGAATTATTGGCGCTGGCCTTGTCTTACATACCAACTTCATTGGCCAATTCTGAGCCCTGACTGAGAGGTTAGAGCTAATCAAGAGATCTTGAGGAATATCTTTTTTGATGAGTATCATTCCTCTTTCTATAGTGTACTTATTACCGTGGTTGACATCTTCTGGGAGCAAAAATCCTTGTGACAGAATTTCATCTTAAAGTGTGTCTAGGGACTTAGAGCCTCCTCAGTGCTGAACTACAGTTTGAAGTGGGTGAGAACAAAGTGGGAGGAAGGGTGTGAACCTGTCTAATAGGTGGGTAGTAATCCTAGATTTCAGACTTTTATAGTCCTTAGCTCACAGATGCTTTTTTTTTTTTTTTTTAAAGATTTGTTTATTTTAGAGAGTTATTGGGGGTGGGTATAGAGGGAGAGAGAGAATCCTGAAGCAGATTCCCTGCTGAGTTCAGAACCAGACTTGAGGCTGGATCCCAGATTATGACCTGAGCTGAAATCAAGAGTTGGCTGCTCAACTTACTGAGCCACCCAGGTGCCCCATAGCTCACAGATATTTTTATTGAGGTTACTAATATTTATTGGACATTGAGTTTGTGTGAAACACCACCCAAGGTGCTTTACATATGTTATTTCTGAGCATCATAAAAGCATTTTGATATTTTTTCACCTGTAAAATGAGAATAGTAATAGTACCTACCTCATAAAGTTTTTGTGATGATTATATGATTAAATCCATTTAAAACTCATGGCTTAGTGCCTGGCAGTTAGTATGGGAGGAATAAGTATTAACTGATAGAATGGTGGTGGTGGTATCATCTGTTTTACAACTGTGGAGACAGGATCTGAAAAGTTATTTGCCCAAAGTTACACAATTTAAATAGTCCGGAGGTACCTGAGTGGCTCAGTCATTAAGTGTCTGCCTTTGACTCAGGTCGTCCTCCCAGGGTTCTGGGATTGAGCCCTGCACTGGACTCCCTGCTTGACAGGAAACCTGCTTTTCCTTCTCCCACTCCCCTTGCTTGTGTTTCCTCTTCTGCTATGTCTTTCTCTGTCAAATAAATAAATCTTAAAAAAAAAAAGTCCAGAATTTAGACTGGCCTGTGTTTTTCCTTTTTGACCAAATGTAGACTTTTTTGTTTAAGATTTTATTTCTTTGTTTGATAGAGAGAAACACAACTAGAGAGGGAACACAAGCAGAGGGACTGAGAGAGGGAGAAGCAGGCTGCCCGCCGAGCAGGAAGCCCAGTGTGGGGCTCGATCCCGGGTCTCCAGGATCATGACCCGAGCCTAAGGCAGTCACTTAACCAACTGAGCCACCTAGGCGCCCCCAAATGTAGACCTTTGATGCAGCATACATATGTGGGTAATCCAGGAATTGTCACAGAAGAGACAGGAAAGCCTCACAAGGCCAAGACAGTTGAGCACCTATAGGCTGCATCACCTGGAAAGAGGTGGGGGGCAAAGGTGGTGTTCCACCAAAATGTGAGGACATGCTGTGAAAGTTTTGCCTGTTTCATGTATCGCAGATGTGGTATTTGTCCTGCTACTGGCTTCCTTAGTAGTGGGATCATATCCCATCTCCCAGGACCCTGAGATTTCTGCAAATTCTCTCCATCTCTCAGAGCCTCCTTCCCTGCCTTCAGGAACCTGCATCTTTATGTATTTTCCTTGTATTATGCTGCTTGATCATTTGTGAAACTTAAAATTCTTCTGGTTCTCTCAAAGAATCGACACTAAAGGATGGTGCCAGTGTGGATGCTACTAAAGATTTCATAGAGGAAATCATTTAGATTTCAAGGGGAGTTTTCATTGCACACTTGCGGAGTGACTATTTGACTTTTTTCTGATTCTCTGAAGAGAATGCCTGGTACTAGGGTTTTATCTGGTGTCCACTTCCCTGACACTACCCTTCCCTTGGAGAATTTTGCACTCCCCAAACAGAGCAATTTAGTTCCAACTTTAAATTTTTTTTTTTTTAAGATTTTATTTATTTGACAGAGAGAAACGCAGCCAGAGAGGGAACACAAGCAGCTGGAGTGAGAGAGGAAGCAGGCTTCCTGCCGAGCAGGCAGCCTGATGCGGGGCTCGATCCCGGGACTCTGGGACCATGACCTGAGCCGAAAGCAGAGGCTTAACCATTGAGCCACCCAGGCGCCTCTAGCTCCAACTTTTAATACACAAACCCATCAAGGTGCTCAGAAGAACAAATGCCCTCTTGTTAGTATGATTCTTTTGTAGAGAGCAGTCAGGTTTATATTTAGCACAGTGTTTAGTTTTATCTTTTAATGGGGACTGCAGCCGCAAACTCCTACAGCATTAGGCAGGATTGGTGAGTTACAAGTTAGGGAAGACAGGAAGAGATGAAAAAGGAGAGGGTTTGTTTTTGTAACTTTTGATGATCATGATATAGTTGACAAAATTGTTTGGAAATGCCACACTATTGATGTGCATAATTGTGAAGTGGAAAAGGCCTTTTCTTTTCTTTCTTTCTTTTTTAAGTTTTTGTTTTTTTTTTAAATTTGAGAGAGAGAGAGCATGAGAGGGAGAAAGTCAGAGGGGAAGCAGACCCCCGTGAATGTGGGAGCCCAATGCAGGACTCGATCCAGGGACTCCAGGATCATGACTTGAGCGGAAGGCAGTTGCTTAACCAACTGAGCCTCCCAGGCGCCCAGAAAAGGCCTTTTCTAAACAAGAAATTAATCTGCTGGATCACAGAGAGGTTGTAGAGGTGGATCTGGCTACTTCATAGGTGATGAAGGAAACTTCGTTGGAAGAGGAGGCTCTGGTGGTAGCAGCAGAGGTGTTTGTAGAGGACGGTGGTGACGATGGTAGTGGTCTTGGTTATAGCAGTAGGGGAGGCTGTGGTGGTGGTGGGCCCAGGATATGGACACCAAGGAACTGGATGTGGTGGTGTTGGTGGAAGCAATGGTGGTTATGATGAGGGGGAAATTTTGAAGGAGGTAACTATGTGGTGATGGGAACTGTAATGATTTTGGAATTTATAATGGACAACAGCCCATGAAGAGGGCCAGTTTTGGTGGAAGAAGCTTGGGTAACCCCTCTGGTAGAGGTTATCGATCTCATGGTGGAAGTGGTGGATATGGTAGCAGAAAGTTCTGAAAAGAACTCAGAAAAAAAGGGCTACAGTTCTTAGGGGAGAGAGCAAGTTGTCAGAAAAACTGCAGGTTACTTTGAGAGTCATCCCAAATGCATTGAAAGAATTGTAAAAATCTGCCACAGACAGAATGATGATCCATAGTCAGAAAAGTTAGTGCAGCTTAAAAAGGAAATCTTTCTTGTTCAGGACTGTTATAGCCAAAGTTGGCAAAACATGCAGCTATTGCTTACTTAATGCAATACAATTAGATGTATATTCCTCTTTTTTTTTTTTTGGATTTTTTAAAAGTTATTTTATTTTTTCAGTGTTCCAAGGTTCATTGTTTATGCCCCACTCCCAGTGCTCCATGCAATATGTGCCCTCCTTAATACCCACCATTAGGCTCACCCATTCCCCACCCCCTTCCCTCCAAGACCCTCAGTTTGTTTCTGAGTCCAAAGTCAGTTTTGTCTCCTCTTTTTTTGTAATCTCTACTCCCAGCATGGGGCTCAAACTCAATGACCCTGAAATCAAGTCACTTGCTCTGCTGACTGAGCCAGCCAGGTGCCCCTAGCCAGAAATAAAAAACTTACGGAGTTCTTAACTTTTTAAAAATAAACAAAAGAAAGAAATAATCTTTCTTTTTTCCCAGATGAGGCTTTAATATATGCTCTTATATGCCCTGCAGGTATCAACTCCATTGTGGCCATTGCATCGTACACGGGATATAACCAAGAAGACTCTGTTATCATGAACCGTTCAGCTGTAGACAGAGGCTTTTTCAGGTCAGCTGTTTATAGTTGTTGTCAAAACACAGATACCGTGCAAACAGTAATACTTGAATCAAGAAAAGTTCTTTGAAAAAAAAGTTCTTTAAAAATAGATTTGGCTTTTATGTATCCAAACTTTTTGGTGGTTTTGAAGGTCAGGCTGGAGGAAATTTTGATCTGACAACAGAAATTTTTCTGTTAAGATATTTACTCTTTTGCCTCCATTCATGCCGCTTTGTGGCCATCTGGCAGGCACACACTGTTCTGTAGCTATCTGTATAGAGTTTAGTGTGGTGAAATCAGTGCCCTATTCCAGAAAACAGGAGGCCTAGATGATGGTCATGAATGACTGAAGACACCGTTTCTTGTGTCTCAGATGCTAATATTTTGAGGTCCTCACCCCTTATTCTTTTTTGGTAAGCAAATATATGTTTGCATTTAGATAATACAGAAGTGTCTAAAATAAGCCTGTTAATCTTAGGACCCATAAATATTAAAATTATACTTTTTTTTTTATTATGCTTCAGTTATTTTATTGACAGTCTCAAATAGCATATGAAGGTTGGTTAAAAACTGGAAATTTAGAAGATGGATTTTTTTTTCTGGATAGTGTCAGGATAGCATGAGGGACCAGAGTGTGGGCATGATAGCCTAATACCAAATTTCTCACTAGAAGTATTGGAGCAGGCCTGAGTGACCATCTCTGATGGGTATTGTGGAAGGGTTTCTTATTTTAGGTAGGAGGTTGCAGTTAGTGACCTCAGGTCTTTCCTGTTCTCTATGTGCATATAATCCAGCAGTGTTAAGAGTTCAAGTCAAATGCTTACATGTGTGGCCATGTAACAGCGTTTAAGACTTAACTTTGACTCTTAATACAGTAAACTCTTGTCCTAGGTTCATGATTTAAATTATCTCCTAGATGTCAGTAAAGTGAAAATTGTCAGTGTGTTTTAAGTTCTTTTTTAAAAGGAAAATAGAAGTTACCTTTACAACCATGTGTTTTTAGGTCTGTCTTCTATCGATCATATAAAGAACAGGAATCTAAAAAAGGATTTGATCAAGAAGAAGTTTTTGAGAAGCCAACTCGTGAAACATGCCAGGGTAAGTGATACATTTAAATTACAGAATTTCAAGTCAGCATACCATGGTGTTCTCTGCCCCCTGTCACATGGGATTGTGTTTTCATGTTTTTCTTAGAGCTCATATATAAGAAAATGTCTTTGCACATAGGAGTTGGCTCGTTAAGATCCTTCCATCCTGGTAGATCCTGCATTGAAGAGGGTATTTAGGAGATCAGAGAGGTCATATAATTTCATGGGATACACTATAGCCCTTCTTACTTTTCTCTGAACTCTCCCTCAGTTTATGTCCCTCCCTCTCCACATTGTAGTGTGACCATATTTGTCTAGCCACAATATTTGTATACATTTAACAATAAACGAGGACATATCTAGCACTTTTTGTTTCTTTGAGAAAACTCAGACTTACTCTCTAGTTACTATTTTCACAGACACTTGAAAACTGCATGCAGTGGGATGGATGGCATGCCCCAGGGAAATGTGTCTGTCTGCTACAGTTTTGACTTCTGATGGTGTTGTGTGAAGTAAAATTTATTTATTTTTTAAAGATTTTATTTATTTGATAGAAACACAGCTAGAGAGGGAACACAAGCAGGGGAAATGAGAGAGAGAGAGAAAGAGAGAGAGGCTTCCTGCCGAATAGGGAGCCAGACTCGGGGCTAAGTCCTGGGCCTCTCGGATATGGACCAGAGCTGAAGGCAGATGCTTAACGACTGAGCCACCAAAATGTGTTTTGTTTTTTAAGTCATCTTTCTATTATTCTATTTTCTGTGAATGGTTCTGTTTAGTAGTGAATTGATGTCCAGTGCAGTTAATATTATGTACGATGAAATTCAAAATTTCTGTGCGAGGAGGATATGTGTAGAGGGCATATTCTTTCTCTCTCTCTCTCTTTTTTTAATATTTTATTTATTTGACAGAAACACAGTGAGAGAGGGAACACAATCAGGGGGAGTGAAAGAGGGAGAAGCAGGCTTCCCGCTGAGCAGGGAGCCCGATGTGGGACTTGATCCCGGGGCTCCGGGATCATGACCTGAGCCGAAGGCAGTCGCTTAACCAACTGAGCCACCCAGGCGCCCATCTTTTTCTCTTTTTAAGATTTATTTATTTTAGTGAGAGAGAGCGAGTGTAGGAGGAAAGGGTAGAAGAAGAGGGAGAGAGAAACTCCACAGAGCAGACTCCCCACAGAGCAGGACTCAGTAATCTCATGACCCTGAGATCAGAACTGAGCTGAAAACAAGATTCAGATACCTAACCAACTGTGCTACCCAGGACCTCCGAGGGTGTATTCTTTTTCATTTAAGAAACAGATCAGAAAATGGCAACACCCTTATCCAGAATCACCCAGGATATATATAATCTCATTTTCCAGTGCTAGATCTAGTGGTAGTGGGTTTTTTTTAGAATTCAGGATAGTTTGTAGTATTTGTAATTAAGAGCACTGTATTATTACTACACATGGTTCATGGTGTTAAAGATTCCTGTGAATTTCTCTCTGACTTGGAGCTAATATGTATTTAGTTTGAATCTTTTGGAGGGATTATGTGACTTTATTAATTTAAGATTTATTTGAGAGAGCATGCGCCTGCACAAGTGGGGAGTGAGAGGGAGAAGCAGACTCCCCACTGAGTAGGGAGCCTGATGCAAGGCTCAATCTGACCTGAGCTGAAGACAGATGCTTAACCAACTGAGCCATCCAGATGCCCTGGATTATGTGACATTTTAAATACTGTATACAGGAGTATCATTTTTGGAAAATTCCATGTGTGTTTCCTCATAGGTATGAGGCATGCCATTTATGACAAGCTGGATGATGATGGTTTAATAGCTCCTGGAGTCCGTGTATCAGGAGATGATGTTATTATAGGTAAAACAGTCACCTTGCCTGAAAATGAAGATGAATTGGAGGGCACTAATAGACGCTACACCAAGAGAGACTGTAGCACGTTCCTGAGAACTAGCGAGACAGGCATTGTGGATCAGGTTATGGTAACTCTCAACCAGGAAGGATATAAATTTTGTAAAATAAGGGTGAGTATAGCTTTTTCATTTTGCTGTTTATAAAACGTAAATCAGTTTGGCTTAAGTTAACCTATTTTTATGTGAATTCAGGTCCGCTCTGTTAGAATTCCACAGATTGGAGACAAATTTGCTAGTCGACATGGTCAAAAGGGTACTTGTGGTATTCAGTACAGACAAGAGGTAGGTATCTTGTAACTCCCTTATCCCAGCCCAGAGTTCTGTATAACATTTTATTGAATCAAAATTTGCTTTAACTTAAAACTGCAATGGTGATAGAGGCTTGACTTTTTAGCGTTGAATATGAATGGAGCATGTTGAACAGAATTGAGGGCATAGAAAACTTCGGCGGGGGGAGGGCGGTATGGATCAATTCCAGTTTCGTAATTAAGAGAGTTGTCTCCTTTTAAAACCTTCTAGGATATGCCTTTCACCTGTGAGGGTATCACCCCTGATATCATCATAAATCCCCATGCCATTCCCTCTCGCATGACTATTGGTCACTTGATTGAATGTCTTCAAGGGAAGGTAAGAGATTTTCTTTAAAAATACATGTTCCGGGAGTGCCTGGGTGGCTCAGTCGTTGAGCACCTGCCTTCAGGTCAGGTCTGATCCCAGAGTCCCAGGATCAAACCATCACGTCGGGCTTCCTGCTTGGCGGGAGGCCTGCTTCTCCCTCACTCCCGGTGCTTGTGTTCCCTCTCTAGCTTGTTTCTGTTGAATAAAGAAAGAAAATTAAAAAAAAAAAAATGTTCCAAACCTGTGTTTCTTCCAAAATGATGATAGGTGACTTCTTTCATATTTGAGTTAGGGTTCTTTGTTGGAAAAAGTTAGTGTGATATTAATTTTCCTGCTTTTAAGTTGGTTTTGATTGTGAGTTTTTTTTTCCCCCTAGCAAAAACCTGTGAAGTTTTGGCTAAGTCAGAATTTTTGTAAAATTTACTACATCCAATCTCTGCATACATATATGGTTATTCTTTTGACTGGGTCTTTTCTGTAAATGAGGAGATAATTCATTGGTGGTTAGTTCACTGTGAACTTAATAATTGTATAGCTGTATTATTATCTATATTCCTATGTATCCTACAGTGGAGGTTTTCTGTTTTTAAGTATCTTGTTCAGGTAGAATGGTTATAGCCTAACACATGGGTAACTTGGTTTTACGGCATTAAACTGTCATTTTCTTTGAGCCATAGGAAATAATTGGGAGTCTCATTCTTTTTGTATCTGATCTCATGCATAGCTTCCTTTTTGAAGGCTTATAATTGAGTTGTTTGAATTTTTTCAGATTACTTTGTTATAAATAATATTTAAGATATTAACAAAATGTAAATATTACATCTTTCCATAACAGATTTTTAAGTTTAAAATCTTCCCTATGTAGAAAGGCTTTTTATACCTGAAATTTTTTTACTGATAAAGACTTAAAAGGGGCGAAAGAAGGATTCAGCTTTTAAAAACTACTTTTTTTAAAAAAGGTATCAGCTAACAAGGGTGAAATTGGTGATGCCACTCCATTTAATGATGCTGTTAATGTGCAGAAGATTTCTAACCTATTATCAGATTATGGCTACCATCTTAGAGGAAATGAGGTATGTTTGCTCTTAAATGAGTAGCTATGTCTGTTTTTGTGTGTGTAGTTTCAATTTAAAAAAATCAATTTTCTTAGTGAAGTATGATGCATGCTTTAAATATATGCACAATTCATTGATGAATTTATTTCGCACAAACTGAACACACCTGTGTGACTGGCACCCAGGTCTCGAAAATTACCAGAACTCTTTTGGGCTTAGATGCCCCCTCATGTCTCCTTCCATTTACTTATTACCCCTACTACCCCAACCCCACGGTAAACATTTTCTTGAATTTATATTTTGTCTGCTTTGTTTTCATATAAATGAAATCATAGAGTCTGTGAGTCTGTACTTCAAAATCTGTTTCAGGTCCTATACAATGGGTTCACTGGTCGAAAAATCACATCACAGATTTTTATTGGTCCCACATATTACCAGCGTTTGAAGCATATGGTGGATGATAAGATTCATTCTCGTGCCAGGGGACCTATTCAGATCCTTAATAGACAGCCCATGGAGGGTCGATCTCGGTAAGAGAGCTGCATCAACATCATTATCATTAATTAGCCTTTTTAAATGAAAAATGTCAGGGGCCCCTGGGTGCTTAGTCATTAAGCATCTGCCTTCAGCTCAGGTCGTGATCCCAGGGTCCTGGGATAGAGTCCCTGTTGGGCTCCCTGATCAGTGGGAGGCCTGCTTCTCTCTCTCCCACTTCCCCTGCTTGTGTTCTCTTGCTGTATCTCTCTCAAAGAAAGAAAGCAAAAAATAAAAATGTCAAACACATACAAAAATAGAGATAATGGTATAATGAAACCCTTGTGTGCTTGTCACTCCACATTAGTAATTATCAGTGGCCAACTGTAGTACATTTTTCTTCCCACTCCTACCAACTCCTGAGTTTTTTTAAGAAAAGCCTAGACATCAGTTTCTTTTATAAATATATTCCAGCATGTATTTATCAGAGTGGTTCTCAGATTTCTTGGTTCCAGGACTCCTCAGAGCTTTTGAGTTGTGTCTATTGATGTTAATTAATCATGTTAAAGACTTAAAATACTAATTTACTAAAACTAAGACTTAAAATATTAATTCATTAAAAAATAGTGGGGGCACGTGGGTGGCTTGGTCGATTGAGCATCTCTCTCTCTCTTTTTTTTTTTTTTAATATTTTATTTATTTATTTGACAGAGAGAAACACAGCCAGAGAGGGAACACAAGCACGGGGGGTGAGAGAGGGAGAAGCAGGCTTCCCGCCGAGCAGGGAGCCTGATGGGGGGCTTGATCCAGGGTCTCTGACCAACTGAGCCACTCAGGCGCCCTGAGCATCTGACTCTTGAGTTCAGTTCAGGTCATGATCTCAGGGTCCTGGGAATGAGCCCTGTGTTGGGCTCTGCTCAGTCGAGAGTCTGCTTGAGAATTCTTTCTTCCTCTCCCTGCCCCCCATCTTGTGTGCATGTGTGTGCTCTCTCTCCCCGTCTCTTGCAAATAACTTAAACATTAAACCCATTACACATTAACATAAATACCATTTTTAATGGAAAATGTATTTAGCAAATTTAATGACGAGTGACATTGGTTTTCCTTTTTGCAAATCTCTTTATTTTTATTTATTTATTTATTTTTAAAGATTTTATTTACTTACCTGACAGAAATACAGCCAGAGAGGGAACACAAGCAGGGAGTGAGAGGGAGAAGCAGGCCCTCCACAGAGCAGGGAGCCCGATGTGGGGCTCGATCCTGGGTCTCCGGATCATGACCTGAACCGAAGGCAGTCACTTAACCAACTGAGCCACCCAGGTGCCCCTTGCAAATCTTTTAAAAAACTTTATTTAAATTCAGTTATCTGACATAATGTACCTCATTAATTTCAGATGTAGAGTTCAGTTATTCATCGGTTGTATATAACACCCAGTGCTAATCATATCATGTGCCTTCCTTAATGCCCGTAAAAAGCAGACTCCCCACTGAGCAGGGAGCCTGACTGGGGCTTGATCCCAGGATCCTGAGGTCATGACCTGAGCTGAAGGCAGGCACAGAACCAACTGAACCACCCAGGTACCCTTGCAAATCTTTTTCATGAGCTGGTTTACTAGAAGACAGCAGGATTCTTATATCTGCTTCTGTATTCATTACGGTATTTTTTATATTTAAGTATATGAGGAAAATCCTACCTTAGATAGATAGGGGTTGGAAAGGGAGGAATATTTTAATAACCTTTTTAGGTGACTGGATATTATTTTTTGATGCTATGCCAAAACAAGTTGTAGTTTCTCAAAGGTCATCTCAGTGAATCCTTTGTATTTATCAGCACCCCTTACACATTGTTCAGGGGTCACCTGTAACCTTGACATTATTAAGTATCTGATGTTAAAATTTTCCTGATTAGGGCTCCTGGGTGGCTCAGGTATTAAGTGTCTGCCTAGGGCTCAGGTCATGATCCCAGGGTTATGGTATCAAGTCCTTCATCTGGCTCCCTGCTCAGCAGGAAGCCTGCTTCTCCCTCTCCCACTTCCCTCTGCTTGTATTCCCTCTCTCGCTGTGTTTGTCAAATAAATAAATAAAATCTTTAAAAAAAAAATACTGGCTATTTAAAAAAATTTTTTTTCTCCCCTGATTGTCTAAGTTTTAAATAGGTTTGTTGATGTCAGTCAGTGGATACAAATACATCTGGTCTTTGCAGTTGAAGGTTTTTTTTTTTTTTTTTTAACTATAGCTTGCCCTTTGACTTGTTTTCTTTGCAGTTTGTTGAAGAAACTGGATTGTTTGCCCTGGAGGGTTTCTCACACTCTGGATTTTGCTGATTGCATTCCTGGGCTGTACATTCCTTCCTTATTTATTTATTTATTTATTTATTTATCAAATAGCTAATTAGACCTTCAGCTTTGATGACATGGAAGGATCGTGTTCTTTTGTGGTCAGTAATAGTCTTGTATATTTCCAGTATCTGGTTGTTTTTTTACAATTTTAGCAGCTATGTGTGTTATTACTTGAAGTCCTTAATTAAATAGGGACTGCAGATTGATGAGATTCTAATTTTATCTTTTTAAAATGTTTATATTTTCCATAACCCAGCCACTCTATTCCTCCCCTGCCCCCCCTTCACCGCCCAGCACCCCTCAATTTCTTTCCTGAGATTGAGTCTCTTAATGGTTTTTGTTCCCATTTCTTCTCTTAATAGCTGGAATACTTCTGTAGAGAGAAACTTTGTTTCCTCAACTGGTTACCTGGTGACATAGTTCATATAGACGGGATAAATGCTTGATTCTTTCTCTTTATTTACCAGTTTTCAAAATAATTGTCTATCATCTTCCACAGTTGACTGATGGTTTTTTTGGTAATGTCATTAGAAGAATCACTGTTTTTTTTTTTTTTTTTTTTTTTTAAGATTTTATTTATTTGACAGAGAGAAACACAGGCAGAGAGGGAACACAAGCAGGGGGAGTGAGAGAGGGAGAAGCAGGCTTCCCGCCAAGCAGGCAGCCCGATGTGGGGCTCGATCCCGGGTCTCCAGGATCATGACCTGAGCTGAAGGCAGTCGCCCAACCAACTGAGCCACCCAGGCGCCCCAGAATCACTGGTTTTATGTATTGAGACTGTTAAGCCATCACCGTCCACTTCTTAGCCATTTGAACAGTGCATTTCATTTCACTTCCATCCTGGGGAAACTTGTTACCATTCACTTGTTCTTTCAGTTACTTTTGCCAGTGTACATTTATCAGTTCAGGCTTGACTGCTTGGGACACTCATTCATGGAGAAGCTGCTTTATAAGTACAAAATAATAATCTGTTCTTTGTTCCTTAACAGTGATGGTGGCCTGCGTTTTGGAGAAATGGAACGAGATTGTCAGATTGCCCATGGAGCAGCCCAGTTTTTAAGGGAAAGATTGTTTGAGGCATCAGATCCATATCAGGTTCATGTTTGCAATCTTTGTGGAATAATGGCGATTGCTAACACGAGGACCCATACATATGAATGCCGGGGCTGCCGCAATAAAACTCAGGTGTGTAGACCTTATTGGCAGCTGAAACTTGTTCAGGATATAGCCATGTTGGTCTAATCATCCAGGCAGGTTCAGTGTGGTAAACATATTAGCATTTTCAGTTTTGATTAATACCAGTAGAAGATTCCTAGTTCTAAATGTGAAAAAATTTGGTTTTTCTAGAAACCAGTTTTAGTGTGATAATTTCTCTAAATTGGTCATCTTTTGGAAATAAGGATATGTACAAGGAATTTTAAACATTTTAAGGCGTTTAAAAGAGATCTTTTGAGAAGGGTGAATATAAATTATGACTCGTGGGAAGACTGAAATATCAAAGCCTCTCAGGAGAAAGAACCACCACTAGCCCTGGTTGCAGGATGAGTGTTACCAGCCCTTATAGATCTTATCCCTTTTTCTGGGCAAGGGAAGTGGAATTACTTCAAATACAGTTTTGCTAATTACTTTTTTCTCCTCCCCCCAGATTTCGTTGGTCCGAATGCCTTATGCATGCAAACTGCTGTTTCAGGAACTTATGTCTATGAGTATTGCACCTCGAATGATGAGTGTTTAGTTAATTCAAGAGAGTCTCAAGGTACTTGTAAATATTTTTGTTTCTTCAATTTTTAAGAAAAAAAATGTACTTCATTGTGAGAGAAAGCATTTTATTGAGTTTAATTATGTGCATGCTTTTTTTTAATGTAAATAGACAATAAATTTTTGTAGATAGTCTTGATGTGTTATCTTTATTTTGGATTTCCTGTATGTGAAACCAGTGAATATAACTAAGCGTTAATGGACTGGAGGAAAAGAAACTGGTTATTAGTCAAGAACAGGGCTGTAGTTATCCAGGACTACTACTAGTGAGGCAGACTGATCTATTTCTGCAGGTTTATAAGTCAGCACCGTCACCTAGTTAAAAAAAGAAAAAGAGGAAAATTAGTTAAGAAATGGATGTGGCTGGACTTCCTAATTTTCAGGTGTTTTTTACTGTTTCCAAATAAAGATGTTAAATAATGTGAGGATAAAGAAGTTGTGAATAACTGTACAAACGAGAGGGTGAATGCTCTCTGGAATGTGAGCTATGGGATTTTTATGGGTAAGACATGGAGCTTGTTATAGAAGTAAAAGAGCTTGTTTCACAGACGAGCAAGTTCAGATGAAGAGAGGCTCAGGAACTCTCCTCAGTCATCAGGTTTTCACTCAGCATTCCAAAGTGAAGCATAATTATGGGGCAGAGCTGAGATGCAAACATGACTTGATGCTGAACTACTGCTGTTTTGTCACCTCGCCAGGGAGAGTCTGACCAACGCCGGGTTTACTTGCTCCTGCCATACACAGGCCAGCGATCCACAAATGGATACGGGTCAGCAGAAGCTGATAGTCTATAAATGTAAAGTAGCATTACTCAGATGCTCCTGGGCTAGGTGCTTGAGGGGAAGCTTTTTGATGGTGCAACAGAAGAGTTGGGTTCCTGCCGGTATACTCCCTTCTGGCTTTTTCTTATAAAAGCTCGAAGTGAAGGACCAGAACAGCTCACAATCACTTAGTTTAAAATGGAAATTTAATGTAACAGTTGCAACACCAAGAAAGACTGCCATGTGGATAGAAAGTTATGGGAAATACAAGCCATTCCGTTCAAGTTTGAGATGTGAGATAAGGTGAAAGCATCGAAGTCCTAACAGTAGCATTCCATTAACCATCCAAATGTTCTTTTAGAGCCCTGTGCTCTCCATTTTGGTAACCTTTCATCCTAGGTTCTGTTCTTAAACAAAAGCCCTAGTCCTTAAATGGTTGTGAGATTTAGTACCGACCTTTTTTCACTGATATTTAATGTAAGGCATCAAACACTGTAATTTTTGCCGATGCTGAAGCCTCTCCTTGGGAATTGGATGCATGGCACTCATATTCTCCAGCATCTTCCTTACTGAGAGGAGATACCTGTGAAAGAAAAAGGATCTTTAGCTCCTCTGTGGCAGTCTTCTCTTTTCCCTGTGGCTTCAGTTAGATCATTATTTCTTAGGATGAATAGGGGATTCACAGCAAAGATACTGCCAGAAATAGTGCGAGTACTGTGCCGCAGGACAGAGAGCTGCCCTGTGTGTTCTGCCAGGAGGAGTCGCACACTGAGGAAACAGCACGGACAGCTTCTGATCACACTGTGAAGCTTAAGAACTGTGAAGAGGTGCACGTACCAGTTTGAGAAAGACCTTGATAGGTTATAAGTACAATTTAGGAGTATCAAAGGTCAAATAAAAACAATAATTAATTAATACTCAAGCCATTTTGTTCCCTGTAAAGATTTTGCTTCTTTTTTTTTTTTTTTTTTTTTTTAAAGTTAGGCCCAACATGGGGCTTGAGCTCACAACTCTGAGATTAAGAGTCACATGCTCAACTGACTGCTAGCTGGAGGCCTCTGCATGAATTTTTTTTTTTTTTTAATTTATATATGACAGCACAAGCAGGGGGAGCCACAGACAGAGGGAGGGGGAGAAGCAGGCTCCCCCTCTGAGCAAGGAGCCTGATGTGGGGCTCGATCCCAGGACTCTGGGATCAGACGCTTAACCTGCTTAGCCACACAGGTGCCCCCTGCTTTGAATTCCTAAAAAATTAGTTCCCATATATTTGTTGGTTGGTTCTAAAACAGTCAGCCTATCTCAGCTCTTTAAAGTTCCCTCCGAAAGAGGAGTTAAGTTTCCTGGTAGACCTGTTCCAAAGAGGTGTGGCTGGCAAGGCACATACTTTCAGTCTGGCAGGACGTCTGGCACCCTTGCCAGGTTTGCTATGTCTAATCCTAGGAATGAAGTCCTTGCTAATTCTCAGTACTCACCAGCACCCAGCCAGTGACTTCATGCTTTTCTGGGCCACCCCGGGTCTGAATAGCCAGGTTGTCCCGGTCACCAGGCAAGAGTTCTGTCCTTTGAACTCCGTGGTTACCCCTTTTTACCTACAAAAATAAAAGGAAATAGCCTTTAGTTTTCTGCACTGAATTATCAGCTTGGAAGTAACCACAGTCTTAGAACTCTAGAGGGCATACGTCAAACTTTCTAACTGGATTAAATACAGTAATTTCCATATTATTCTTTCCTGAATACTTAAATATAGATCTTTTATCTCTTCCTGTCTGTTTTCCTCTGAAGTCTATATATTTTCAACTAATGGATATTTCTACATGCTTGCGGAATATACACTGTCATACTTTGCTACCACTGACTACCATCATTCACTCATGTCCTTGTAAATACTGCTTTTCTTTGCTGAGTTTTTTATTGCTTGCCACGCTGTGTTTGACAAACTGTGTCACCAAGTGTTTGGTTTGATTCTTGGGACCTTGTGTGGGAGCCCAAGTCCTACAACCACCTCTGTTCACCAAGTGTTTGGTTTGATTCTTGGGACCTTGTGTGGGAGCCCAAGTCCTACAACCACCTCTGTAACGGAAAACAGTAAGTTGAGTCCAAAACCAGTACCATCCCTTTTGTTCTGAGGGCTAAGGGTTCATTCTGATGACTTACTAAAGACCTGACAGCAAAAATGCCTGTCAAATACACGCTGTCAAAAGCTGCTTGCTGCCCACCTCTGTGCGTCATGAAGAGAATAGGGATGGGTTAAGACATTCACTTTCCCTGCTTTGAGGGTAATAGTGAACACTGTCCTAATTTTCTCCCTTGTGAACTGTGTTCATAAAATAAACTCTGGAAAATACGGAAAAATAAAATTTACACATAGCCCTTTTGTACATATATTTAGCATAAGTTTCTAGAAGTGGAACTGCTGAGTCACAGAGTACAAATTTTAAGGCCTGTGATGAGGATGGGTTTAAAAAAGATCAAAGGGATACAGCAGTGTTTATTCCATCCTAGGCCACCTTTAAGAGCTAGGCTGATGTTTACTGATACTACTTCTAATTAGAAAAAAGGATTTGCAATCTCACAGGTAGTTTTCATTTTATTATTAAACAAATTCTGAGTCCCAGAAGCCCAGCTGACTGTGGACACGCTTCATTTAAGTTGCTTCTCCCTTCCTTTTCTTTCCCTCCCTTCCTGATCCCACTCCTACTACAGGCTGGGCTGGGGCTCTGCAAACTATCAGGTGACGTAGGCCAACTCCTAGTCTATAAAAAAATTCCTTCCATTATTATTGATTTAGAATGCCTGGATTTTGCTTTGCCCCCCCTGGGACTCCCTCTGTTGTGACTATTAGAGAAAACTAGGTATCTTCATATTTTTCACAGACAAAATAGATAAACTCGGTAGCCATCATTTTCTTCCTTCTGTTTCTCCAGTAGCTGGCAAACACAGTTCATGCTCGTGCAGATTTTGAAATATTTGAGAATGGTTTTAACAACGGTGTAAGGATTGACTCAATGACCACAGTAACGTATCTCTGGTCTTCAGTGAAGTTCAGAATTCTCCAAGAGCTTTGTGTGTGACCAGAGCAGAAGAGAACTACTGCATGAATTACTGAACCTCAGCAACTGAGCTGTTTATTGGTCCTCAGATTATGTCGCTCTTGGTAAGGAGCGTTCTGTGTTAGTTAACTTGATCCACTGTGTACAGAGAAACTGTTCTTGTCAAGCATTTGATTAGAAAGTGAATATATTTAACAGCGCTCCTATTTTAATATATTGTAAAAAGCTACACACCACATAAAAAACATGCAGAAATGTCAAGAATTCTTACATGGTAAATTTTTTTTTTTACATGGTAAAATTTTATATGGCACATTCCCTTGCTCCCTTATGTGAGGGAAGTTTGTTAATAAGTGTCCTTTATAGTTTGGGCAGCGGGGGGTGAGGAGGGGGATGCAGGTGAGAAAAGTGGCTTCTAAGACAATCTGACAGATGTGCAATGGACTGGAAGTGCTTCTGACTTTGAACCTTAGAAATCTAGGCAGAAAAAACTGCCTAGCAGTTACTGCTTGCCATCAAGGGTCAACTAAGAGGAGAAGCAGAGGGAGACGCAAGTTATTTCAGCTCTCTCTGCTTGTATTTTAGCTGCAATGTCTTCTGCTATTGCAGATAAACAATAATGAAAAGTGCCAGTGATTACAGAAGCAGGATGAAACAGTCTGATTATTACAGGTTAATACATTTCAAGAGGTTCACTGAATTTCAGGAAACCATTAAAGGACATTTATGCAGTATAGTATATATTTGCTGTGCCTTTTTGGTGAAGTTTCAGAAAAGGTTTATGATTAAATAAATATGTCTGTTGAAACTTTCAGATCCCCAGCCACTGTAACCCCTTAAAGACAAAATGACTAAGAAAAAAATATAATACATGAGAAAGGGTCACTGTCTCTCATATACGAAAAAAACACAGTAATAGAACCCATCCAACAGGAAGATGGGTAATGGATAACCGAATAGGCAGTTCATGTAACACACAAATAGGGAAATATTCTCTTCAAAATATATAAAGAACTTACATAACTAAACACCCCCCCCAAAAAACCCAATTAAAAATGAGAAGACAGGGCGCCTGGGTGGCTCAGTGGGTTAAAGCCTTTGCCTTCAGCTCAGGTCATAATCTCAGGGTGCTGGGATTGAGGCCCGCATCGGGCTGTCTGCTCAGTAGGGAGCCCGCGTCCTCCTCTCTCTCTGCCTGCCTCTCTGCCTACTTGTGATCTTTCTCTTTGTCAAGTAAATCTTAAAAAAAAATACTTTGTGGGGCGCCTAAGTGGCTCAGTTGGTTGAGCAACTGCCTTCAGCTCGGGTCATGATCCTGGAGACCCGGGATCAAGCCCCACATTGGGCTCCCTGCTCGGCGGGAAGCCTGCTTCTCCCTCTCTCACTCCCCCTGTTTGTGTTCCCTCTCTGGCTGTGTTTCGCTTTGTCAAATAAATACCATCTTTAGGAAAAAATAAATAAAAATAAAAAAATACCCTGTTTCAATTTGTCTTCTCCCCCCTCCCCCCTTTGTTCCTTTGGTTTCTTAAATTCCACATACAGGTATTTGTCTTTCTCTGACTGCCTTAATTTGCTTGTCATAATACCCTCTAGCTCCACCCATGCCATTTCAAATGGCAAGATTTCATTCTTTTTATGGCTGAATAATATTCCATTGTGTGTGTGGGTGTGTGTGTGTGTACACACACCACATCTTCATCTATCAATGGGCATTTGGGCTGCTTCTATAATTTAGCGATTATAAATACTATAAAGGTAGGGGTGTATGCATCCCCTTGAATTAGTGTTTCTGTATTGGGGGGGTAAATATCCAATAGTGCAATTATTGGATCATAGGGTAGTTCTATTTTTAACTTTTTGAGGAGCCCCCAGTGGATGCACCAGTCTGTATTCCTACCAGCAGCACATGAGGGTTCCATTTTCTCCACATATTCTCCAATGCTTGTTTCTTATGGGATTGACTTTAGGCATTCTGACATGTGGCAGGTGGCATCTCATTGTAGTTTTGATCTGCATTTCCCTGATGAATGATGTTGAGCATCCTTCATGTGTCTCTTGGCCATCCACAGGTCTTTTTCAGAGAAATATTTGTGGGGCGCCCGGATGGCTCAGTTAGGTTAAGCTTCTGCCTTCAGCTCAGGTCATGATCATGGAGTCCCGGGATTGAGCCCGGCATTGGGCTGCCTGCTCGGCAGGAAGCCCGCTTCTCCCTCTCTCCCTCCTGCTGTTTGTGTTCCCTCTCTGGCTGTGTTTCTCTATCAAATAAAACCCAAAGTATTCTTTTAAAATAGGTTCCGTGCCCAGGATGTAGCCCAACCCTGCCATCGACCTAAGTTGCAGTCAAGTCAGGTGCTTAAGCACTGCACCACCCAGGCACCCCTATAAACCCTTAACTACCAAGAACTAACTGATGATTACCAGAGGGGTGCTGGTGGGGGATGGATAAAACATGATAGGCTGGGGTGCCTGGGTGGCTCAGAGGGTTAAGCCTCTGCATTCGGCTCAGGTCATGATCTCAGGGTCCTAGAATCGAGTCCCACGTCGGGCTCTCTGCTCAGCAGGGAGCCTGCTTCCCCGTCGTTCTCTGCCTGCCTCTGTCTATTTGTGATCTCTCTGTCAAATAAAATCTTAAAAAAAACAAAACAAAACAGGTGATAGGGATTAAGGAATGTACTTATAATGAACACCGTGTAATGTATGGAATTGATGAATCAGTAAATTGCACACCTGAAACAATATATACACTGTATGTTAATGATACTGGAATTAAAAATAAAACAAATTAGAGGCACCTGGGTGGCTCAATTGGTTAAGCGTCTGCCTTTGGCTTAGGTCATGATCTCAGGGTCCTGGGATTGAGCCCAGCTTGAGCTTCCTGCTCAGTGCAGAGTCTGTTCCTTTCTCTCTCTCTCTCCTCTCTCTCTCTCTCTCTCTCTCAAATAAAAACATCTCTAAAAAATTTAAAAAGATCACTGAACCAGAAAAATTGAAATACCACAATGTAAAAAAAAATTCTCAATATACTCAAGGAAATTAAAGTAATTCATTAACAAACATTAAAAGGTTGGGCAATATTCAGTGCTGGTGAGGATGCAAGAAAATGTTTCCCATACACTATTGGGGAGAGTGAACTGTTACAATCTATTTGGAAATTAATCTGAGAATGTCTTTTGAAACTAGCATGAAACAAATCTTATGACCCATCCAGTCATGTATCTTTTGAGGGGGGAACTATATAGGGGTGGGCGAGGAGAGCTGGAATAAAAGCACTTGCATATAGGATATATACATACTTATTTAAGATGGTCAAAATTGGAAACAACAGAAACAGTACAGGAATGGCTTAACAATTATGATACACTCATACTTGGAATATCATGTAGTTACTGAGAAGCAGATCTGGAAGGATGCCCTGAAAATATTTACAGAGAAAAGCAAATTTCACAGTACTATGCTCAGTCTATTCCTATTTCACCCCACACCTGGGGATATGTGTTTATGGATACAAGTAAGGGTACAGAAAGAGAAAAACCGTGGCAGTCCATATTAGTTATTTCAGGGAGTGGAATAAGGTGGGAGATTCTAAACTCCCTCTCTTTACATCTTTGGAGAGTTTCTCCTAATATTACCATTATCACTTACTGTTTTTAATTTTAAAAAAAAGTCTTAGAGGTCAGGAAAGCTCAAATCTGCAGAAATGTTCAGGCAGGAAAAGAACTGAATAGAGTCTCAGTCTCAGAAACTCCCAAGTGTTAGGAAGGAATTCTAGGTGTTTTATCTTCTCCGTGAGCATCATCTCTGACTTAAATGGGTTGAAGCTATTTAAGCCTAAAATACAGCTATTTCAGTTCATTTCCCCATCTGAAAATATTGTTCCCCGAATCTTATAGGCTAGGGGCTTGTGGAGAAAATATGGGACTAGTTAACCTCACGTGGTAACTACAGGTCTGAAGGTACAGACCACGCACCAGCTGTAGCCGCCACAAGCGTCTATGGCACCACTGTAGCCCTCAGTGTCTTAGAGAAGCTCACTCTGAGGCTGCCAGGAATCCTTAAGAAAGACCTGCAACTTCCTTGAACTTCGGCTTAACAATTGAGATTCTAATATTCATATAAAAAAAAGCAATGCTGTGCTTAAACTGCATCAGAATGTGACGTTTTTTGTTTGTATTCTCAACAGTTTGGTTAGAGGGAGAGTGGGGAGAAAACAAATGGCCTGTTTAGTTATTTAGGTCGGAGACACGGCCCACATTAAGAAACACGTTTTGCACTGGGATCTGGTACATACATAAGAAGAGTTGTGGGAAATGATACCCTTACTAAATGTGATCAGATGCCTTAAGATAGTTTCTGTTGTATTTGTTATTTTTAAAGAAAACGCTGCTTATGATCCCTACAATGAATTGAGGACTTGCTGGTGGGTCACAATCTGCCTAAACACTGCTTTAGGTCACACGTGTGGCAAATTACATTACAAAGGTAGATGAAATTCAGCAGAGCCCAGCAGGTTTTGCTAGTTTTGGGCAAGCCCTCCCTCCTGCCACAAATCTTCCAGGAAGCCTGTGGCTCTCCCCCATAGTTTCCTGAAAGCTTTAAGGGAAAGATTCCCGAGGCAGATATATTGCCCTGGTGTGTATGTAGGCTAGCTGGGGTGGGGCAGAGCAAGGACGGAGGAAATCATTCTCTGCCAAGACTGGCCAGTAAGGTCACACGCTCCAGACACTTGGGTTGCCCCAGCTCCTCACCGTGTCCTCCCTAGAGAACTGCAACAGAGCTTTTTGTGGATATTCTCTGGAAAAGTTGTTCCTCTACATCTCCACCCTCTGAAACCAGGAGTGGTCACATAAGCATCGGGGAGCAGCAGCAGCTTTTGCCGGGAGGTGCACATCCCGGGGCTGCACTGCTGCTCTTTGTTCCCCTTTCAAAAGGTGAAATTTCAAGGTTTTGTTTTGTTTTAAGATTTTACTTATTTATCTGACAGAGAGGTTGCACAAGCAGGGGGAGCAACAGAGGGAGAAGCAGGCCCCTTGCTGAGCAGGGAGCACAATGCGGGGCTCCATCCCAGGACCCTGGGATCACGACCCCAGCCAAAGGCAGACTGAGCCACCCAGGCACCCCTTCACTGTCCTCATTAACAGGAGTTACATGTATAAAGGCCAACTGTAATTTAGCTGGTGGTATCCCTGCCCACCCCTACTCCCTGGCATTTTTTGAATCACCTGGATTTCACTGCCACCCGCTGTCACACGTGGATGATGCACCCTCTGGCCACACGGGGGAGCCAGAGCGTTGCAGGCAACCCCACCTGAGTTCAAGTTTTTCTGTGGGAATTTAAGGTGTAGCAGGTAGAGGGGAAGCCCTTTCATTCCCCTGCGGTTTTCCAGGGGTGATAATGATGTGAGCCTGGAGAGCCCAATGACAACGCTGCCTACAGTGTGGAAGCAGCTTTTTGAGGTAGAAGTCCAAAAAATGAGACCAACACACTGAGAGCCAAGAGTCAAAATAGAGTCCTGACCACACTGGGTTCCTGGATGTGGGTGTCCTAGAGGCTGGAATCACCGTTCCTCCTTCCCCTTTCTCTTGCTCAAGGTAGCCTGAAGGAAGTTTCTACAACTTGCAACAAAAGATTCTGACCATGGGAGCCAAGGTACCCCATGAAATTCCAGAAGTTGATCCTCTGGTCAGATACCAGCAAACAAAATAATCAAGAGAGAGCACCCGAGAGCTTGCTGGAGAGGCGCATGCATTCTCAGGGTGGGTTTGGATGTTCAGCATTATTGTTTCCTAGTTGCTAAGGCTCTGGGCTGAGGCACTGAACAAAGGCAGGGCGGAGACTATTCCGGAGGTCAGGCTCTGGGCTGTGTCTGGAAGATCGCCACAAGGCTTCACCTTGGAGGAGCAGCCTGGAGTAAGAGAGGCTAGAGGCTTTAATTACAGCCCTCACTGCACCGTGAGGGAGGAGCTCGTCAGTCCAGAGAGCTTCGTGGAGCCTGTGCCACTGACCTTGTTCCAGATGAGGACTGGGGTTGGGATTCCAATGACCTCACAGCTCAAGTACACCTGGGCACCAGTGACATTCCGGATGTCCTTGGGGGGTGTCACGATGGAAGGACCTATGAGAGAGAACACAAAGCCAAACACATCTTTTTAAATAGTCTGTAACGTTAGTCGGCATACTAGGAAGTAAAGACTTGATTCTGATTAGGAGGCTGTCCCTCTTGTGCATTATCTAAAGCAAACTGCAAAGACGAGTGCCAGCCTCCTGCCACCAGCGTGATCTTTTTAAGCTCTGTTTTGGAAATGGATACATTGAAACAACCAAACAAAAATCAGTAGGAAGAAAAATGTATTGTTTATGAAATTTTCTGCTCCCTTAACTCATGTTTAATGGTTTAAATGTACCAGCTACTTTGCATTATCTGGGATGTTCTAATTAATTCAATGAAATTTAGTTCCAAAATGCTGGTTTTTCCTTCTTGCTTACCAGAATTTCTTGCCCCTCCCTTTTTAAGTAGGCTCCACACTCAGTGTGGAGCCCAGTGCAGGGCTTGAACTCATGACCCTGAGATCAAGAGTCAGACACTTAACCGACTAAGCCTCCCAGGTGCCCCTGTTTACTAGAATTTCTATTTTTGACAGGGAGGGTAATAACCAACCACTCCTTAGGTAATGAAAGAAAAAACAAATCTAAGAAGATACCTGAAAAGATGCTGTGCACTTGGAAAAGATGGCAGTCCCTATTTTACAAAGCTTCAGGATCTAAGATCAACAAGTCAAGGTGATCAGGCAGAAATGACGCCTTTCATCTCAGAAATGTAGAGTTCTATGTGCCCTGGGAGACTGCAAGGAGGTACCTTTGAACAGAAGTGGTCTGGGTCTCCAGGAGGAAGGGGGAAGGGCTTTCTTCGCAATTGGGGGAGGCAGTGGGTAAAACAGCAGCAGTGACAGGTCTATTGTGCTGGACCAGAGCGCCCAAGGACACAGCTCCTTCCCAGGCTCTAAATGTCTAGGTCCCTGGCAGAGGACACTGGCAAGTGAGGACCGTGTCAAGACACTGCCTACATACATAGCCTCAGCGGGTATGAGACGACCCAGCAAGAACCCAGCCCATCCCCCCCGATTCTGGAACACCTCTCTAGGCCTTCTCTGTCCTATCCAGCCTCTCTGGTAAGAAGTTCCTTACACAGGACCAACATCAATGGGATGCATTTTTTTTTTTTTTTTAAGATTTTATTGACAGGGAGAAACACAGCTAGAGAGGGAACACAAGCAGGGGAGTGAGAGAGGGAGAAGTAGGCTTCCCACCAAGCAGTGAGCCCGATGCAGGGCTTGATCCTGGGACTCTAGGATCATGACCTGAGCTGAAGGCAGATGCTTAACCAACTGAGCCACCCAGGAGCCCCTGATGCATCTTTTTTGTTACTAAAGAGGTCCTTCAGTTGGCCAAAACTATAGCCCAAGGGCCAAATCGGGCTTGCCACTTGTTTTTGCCTGGCAGCTAAGAGGTCTTTGTGTTTTTAAATGGTTGCGGGGTGGGGAGTGGATATTTCATGACACAGAAATTATGGGAGGGTCATATTTCAGTGTCCACAGATTAAGTTTTATTGGAACACGGTCATGCCTCGAGCCTAGCCATTGTGGCTAGGGCCGTAAGGCCTTAAACATTTACAAGGGATCCTTTATGGAAGAAGTGCTGATTGCTACTCTCATCAGCCAGCCAAGGTCTAAATACGTTGGCACGGGGAACCCACATAATCCTTCACATGTTACCTGGAGCTCAAGCAAGTAAACCCATCTCTGAAATGCAGCGCTTTGTTTTTTAAAGATTTTATTTACCTATTTGACACAGAGGGAGGAAGAGAGACAGTGATGGATCACAAGTAAGCAGAGCAGGGCCCAATGTGGGGCTTCATACCAGGACCTGGGATCATGACCTGAGCCAAAGGCGGATGCTTTACCGACTGAGCCCCCCAGGTGCCCCTGAAATGCAACCAACAGGACAGACAGAGCTGTGCTTGCTTACTGCTCCTGGGGATGCTGGCGGGGGGGGGAGGTTCCCCAGCATCTGTTGTAGGGAGGCGCACACACCATCTTCTTAGGGGATTGTATTTAATATTTCACTTCTGCTCATTCTGAACGCCAGATTGCAAGCACAGGTGCCTTCAGAGGCATGAGGGATAGTTCACAGAAGGTGAGGGGGAGGGTAGAACTGGGAGCCTGCCCTTCTGTGCCCTCCCCACCCCTCCGTCCCCCATGCTGTAGATAGGACAGCACCCTACTCCCGAACCAAAGCTAGCCTGTCCTCAATGCTCAATGCCAGTTCTTGAATGAATGAGTTCATCACTCCCTCTGAATTTCAGCTCTCCACTGCCTTGGGTCTTCCAGCCAAATAAAATGTCTAACTGTGGGGTTATCTTGCATCAGTGTCCTGGGAAAGGGACAACTTCCCCTTTAGGCCTGGAAAATTTTCTGGCACAATCAACATTCAAAGGACACAAAATCTCCCCTTCTGCAACAGGCTATTTCCAGCACGCTAATAATTTTTTGAAACAGAAAGGAAATGACTCCAGCATTTAAGATTTTTCCCACTCATCTGAAGTATTAGATGCTGGTTGTTTTTTTTTTTTTTCCTAATCCCTCGGGGTATTTTTATTTTTCTTCCCCCTTCGTAAGAATGTACAAAACAATCAAAGTTCTGAAAGCCCTAATATATTTTGTGCTTCCTTTCCTCTAAACTTTAGGTCTGAAAAGGAAGCGTCTATCTTGGCCAGGGGTCTTGGCTTTTCAGTTGCAAATGTGGATGGGGTGAGCATGATCCTGCTGTTTGTGGGTTTCTGGCTCTGTCTCCCACACTTCCACGTCTGACTGAACCAACACAGGACCCCACAAAGGGCTGGGCCACGCCTGACTGCATCCCAGGCTTCCTCCAAGGTTTTGGGACCCCAGGGGCAGGGCCTATGGGAGACTGGAATCTGCACTACTTTCCCTCACCTCCCTCACCCCGCTGCGGGGGGCCTCTGTGTGGCTCTGTCCTCCTTCCCACACACAGAATCGTCAGGATGACCTCAAAGCCCAGGGGAGCTCAAGAGATTGTTCCAAGAAGAATACTCTAGTGTTTACTTGTGGAGGGGCTAGGGAACAAAGCTGCCTCTCATGTATTAAAACCACACAAGGAATGTAAGATTTTTTTTTTTTTTTTTTTTTTTTTTTTTTTTTTTTTTTTT
>PITA01002279.1:0-28754 GCA_004023965.1 Spilogale gracilis | reverse complement strand
TTTTAAAACTAAGATATTCTTAGTTTTCACATGGTCCAATTTATCACATTTTTCTTTTATGATTAGTGCTTTATGTGCCCTGTTAGAAGAAATTTTTGCCTAGCCCAGGGTCATAAAGACCTCCTGTTTTCTTCTATAAACTTTATGGTTTTACCTTTCACGTTTAGGTTTGTGGCCCATCTTGAATAGATTTTTGTGTATCTAGGAAGTAGAGGTCAAAGTTCATCCCCCTACTGCCCCCAAGGACATCAATCGCTTTGGCATCATTTGTTGAAAAGGCCATCATTTTCTTGCCAAATCATCATGGTAAATCCATTGACCATGTACGAATAAGTCTACTTCTGGCTTCTTTATTCTGCTCCGTTGCCCTGTATGTCTGTCCTTGCACCAATAATGACTGTGGTATAATTTAGAAATGTATTTAAAGTACAGCACTGAAGAGAGTGCAGATCCATTATGGGCGTCCCTCTCCGACCCTCTCCTTATTCCAAGAAGCGTTACATTTCAGGAAGTGCAAGAATTCTTTCAAAACATCTGAAGCCACAAATACTCTGAATGAGAGCCATCACCAGGAGGTTCAAGATTAGAACAAATCAACCTGTGGGCTCCTCTTTCTCTCTCCCAACCCTTGGAATACATATCAAACCTCAGGTGAATGGTTTGAGTCAATATACAGATCATTCTAAGAACATAAATGACCTCATCAATTCTGCTACCAGCCTATCCCAAGAATTCTACAAGATTCCATACCGTAAATTCTGTGTTACTCTTTGAATCCATTGCGTTGATGGGGTGGAGAAGCAGAGGGGCTATTAGGACCCGTTTTCTGCACAACATTTATAAAAACCCTTGGCTACTTTGTATGTCCTTGAACAAATGTCAGATTCAAGAACACAAAGAAAATAAGAGTAAACAATATCAGTAGAAAGTGCTGAACTACAGAATGCCCTTTAGGTTTTGATATGTAGTCTCTTGCAAAGCCACGTCAGATCGATGAATGATGAGACTAATATTCAAGAGATCAACCAACCTCCCAGTTGGTGGAGGCAAGCTGGCTTCGATTGGATTTCCTGTGTTGGAAGGATCCATAGTTTCAGACTCTTCCTGTTTACACTGTTCAGTGCTGATACCCATTGGGTCACCTAAACTCTGCCTGGTTCTTTGCCACTCACTGGAAATTTCCTCAGAGTATGAAGAGGGAAGACAAGCTCATGAGGAAGGCAGAACACAGTGGTTGTATAGAAAGATTAGTGAGGATCCACTGTGACAAAGACTAAGAAAGGGACTTGATGGTGACCCAAAGGGACACCAAATGGACAGGTTTTGTATGGAAGTGAATATTTGGGGGTAATATGGTGGCAGATCCAACAACACTGTACTCCCTCCCCTGATCTAAATCTCCATCATCCCACATATTCCACCCATAAGCCATTTCACCGCCAACTGTCAGCTTAATTGCATGTCTGTCAGGCAGTCCAGTTCCTGAAGGTTCCATTTACCTCAGGAGAGAGCTCAGCAAAATGACTCCTGACCAAACACCTTCTCTTTCCACTCTGCCTTTTTGCTAAGAAGTCCTAAACAGATCCAGAATTTGTTTCTGTTTTTAAGGGTAAAGTAAGTTTTGGTTCCCTCTGAACTTGTTTTCAGGTAAAAGGCTCAAAATCAGTTCTCAAGGCCGGGCCAAGGGTACCAACGTCACTCCCTGGACATGCTCGTGTTTGGATTCCATTTGAAACAAGCTGCATATTTAAATGTATGGGGCCAAACACCAGGATAGGTTTGGTCATATATTTATCCTTGCTTTGTTTCAGTAAGCACTTCAGGCTGCTCAAACATCTGTCTAGCAAACATCCTGTACAGAGAATAACTGACTTGCCCACCACCTGTCTCCTCCTCTTCCCCGCGGCAACTCTGCAGCAACCCAGCTGCCCCCGGCCCGGCCCCCGGCCTTCTACCCCAGTGCTTCCTCACAGACACACTTATCTTTCTCAGGTGACCGGATCCAAATCAGCCCACTCCATTTTCCTTTCCTACTTCTCACAACTCCATTTTCATCCAATCTCTTTTCATCTTATGTCTCTAAGTTCATTTCCCTGCCTCCTCTTTTTAATAACTCTTGCCTGGTGACCTTACATGGCCTCTTTTCTAATGGTTCTTTGAAGGGAAGGAGGAAGAAAAAGGGTGGGAGGAGGAGGAGGAGAAGCAGGAGACAGCCAGATCCTAAATGAAATTGTAGCAAGAAGTCCTAAGTTTGGAAGAAAGGCAAAATTCAATTTAATGAGTCAGTGTCAGGGACGCCTGGGTGGCTCAGTTGGTTAGGCGACTGCCTTCGGCTCAGGTCATGATCCCGGAGACCCGGGATCGAGTCCCACATCGGGCTCCCTGCTCGGCGGGAGGCCTGCTTCTCCCTCTCTCACTCCCCCTGCTTGTGTTCCCTCTCTGGCTGTGTTTCTCGCTGTCAAATAAATAAAAAAAAAAAAAAAAAAAAAAAAAAAAAAAAAAAAAAAAAAAAAAAAAAATGAGTCAGTGTCACCTTAAAATTACCTCAGAGGAGTTAGAAGTCTCCCTCAGAATTTCCACCTAGATGTATATCCCTCCCTCCTCAGCTCCTTCGAATTACAAGCTCTAGAAAATGAAGCATAGATAACCAGATTTTTAAAGGAATATTCAATTACAACCTAGAAAGCTGTGTTCTGAGAAACCATTAAAAAATGTGGAAAAGGAAGATTTGTGGATGGGTGGATTTAAATCTGGAATATTTCAATTTGATTCTGAAGAGACTAAGAAGGCAGTTCTCACAAAACACACAGAGATGTCATAGGAGAAGATCCTGAATGAAAATTTTAATTTGACCCACATTTCGTTCAAACTGATTTACATGAACATGTAGTAGAACAGAGTTAAAATCAGTTATCTTCTAAGAAGGATGAAGATACTGTATCTAAATACGTGAACAATTTCCTAGTCTCTTATAGAGCATCAAATGCTTCCCTGATTTATCTGAGAAGTCCTCACCATGTCACCATTAAAAAAACACAAAACAAAACCCAAAGCACTCTGGGAGACAGGACACTTGGCTCCCCACCCTTGTCTGCTGCTGACGGCCGGGACAGCCCGACAAGCCCTTAGCCACTGATACAGAGGAAACCAGGACAGGCCTGAGAATCTTCTCTTTGGGCTTGGAGGTGAGCGGACTTATCAGGAGTGTGTCTGAGAGCATAGTCGTATGGCCCCTTCAATATCCACGAGGCTCTGCGGTTCCGGGGCCTGGCTCGGGAGCTCTCACAGCCCCAAACTCAGCCCCCAACTCAGCCCAGTGACCTCCCCGCCTATGTAAATGCAACACTTGCTGCAGTTAATGTAGAGTAGGAAATCAGGCATAATACCTGACTTGCTATAATGTAACAGAGAGGCTGCTGGGCGCGAGGGAGGGTTTCAGAGAAGGGCATAGGCCTCCGGAATGCAGAGGCCTGGGGGACCCCTCTGCCATCGGTAGACCTCAGCGAGTTGCCTTCTCTGAAGCTTTCTTAGCCCAAGCAGCCACCCTGTGATCTATGACATGTCTGCAGTGTCCCCTAAGCTATGTTTAGTAGAAACACACAGTTTAGCATGTCCCATCTTTCCCATAAACAGATCCTCCCAGTTTCAGTAAGACCCCTTGTCACACACCACGTGCTCACAAAATGGAGATAAGGATTTGCGATCATCCCGAAGGAGCAATAAAATCAGGAGCAAAGAAGAGTAAGAGCTCTTCGTGTCTGAGCGCCGATCCCCTTGCCTTCTCTCTTTCACAGCAAAGTTTGGGGTAGTCTTTCGTCCATTGGTACAGGGACTGCTGGCCACTCCTGGCAAATGTACGTGACTCATGACAAAGTTCATTCTCCCAGGAATGAGTAAAATAGAGCTTATAAAGATTTCAACTGTTACCTAGTGAGCCAATTTTTTAATCTGAAAGAGCTGCACAGAAGATGTTAGAAGACGTCATGTTCTGAAGCTGAACATATTCCCCTGGAAAATAGTCAAAAGTCAAATTTTCCCCAATAGTCAAAAAAAATTTTTTTTTAAATATTTTATTTATTTCAGAGAGAAACACAGCCAGAGAGGGAACACAAGCAGGGGGAAGTGAGAGAGGGAGAAGCAGGCTTCCTGCTGAGCAGGGAGCCCGATGTGGGACTCGATCCCGGGTCTCCGGGATCATGACCTGAGCCGAAGGCAGTCGCTTAACCAACTGAGCCACCCAGGCGCCCCCAATAGTCAATTTTTGTCCCATTTTATTGATATTACATTCAATCATGTATTTTTTTCTTCATTGCTTTCAATTCCCTGGTCATCCCTTCTGTCTTTACCCTACAAATCCGCTTTTCTTACTTCTACCCAAACTCATTCCCATGCTCACCCACCATTACATGGCTCATTACTACTTTGAAGCTTCACTTATGATGATGTGTGGCCTACTTGGGCTGTCCTTCCTCTCATCTATTAGCTGCGCCCTATCCTTTATTGGAAGCTCGATGGCTGAAGCGTCACCGTCCTTTGGCATTTCTATATAGCTCAGATTCCCACTTACTCCTCTGAAATCCTGCTGCATTCGCAGTTCGTGCCATACAGCATAAGGCATCACTGTTCTCTCACGCTTACCCCAGCAGGGCTACCTGAGTATGCCAGTGCCTTGTGGGAGTGAGAGCTGAGCCAGAAACTCTGGAATCAGATGTTCTTCGTGTTCACTGGAAGGAGGGACAGCCCAGATGATATGTAGTGGGTCAACGGCAGCAGTAAATTCAGAACATACTGTGATTAGCCACATGGAACTGAGTAGAGAGCCACTGTCCTGAAAATACACCAGTGCACATGCTGCTGAGACACCTAACCAACCAAAGTGATGCTAGAACCACTTCTTTACCACTTTAATCCTCCACTTGACTTTCTCTTGCCATAAGCAATGTTTCTTGGCTATTGCCCACTCACTAACCTGTTTGAATATGATCAGGGATGCAAATTAATTTGTATATATTAGTCATGGAGTCTCCCCCCAAGGAGGATAAGTCTGCCAGTGGGGTGGGGGGGGGAAGGAGAGGATTATCAATCATCCTCACATGACAAAAAAGGGTTTCTGCATTACATTGGGTTATATGATGGGCATTATTGCTCTGAGTGATTATCAACACGGCTAAGACAGCTGAGTACAATATAAGGACTTCTCTACATTACAGTAGATTTGCAAACCATGCTCATCTTGACTCTTAGAATCTTGGAATAGCTCATACACGGAATGTGCATTCATACCAAAAGAGGATGGTTTAAGAAAGAACTGTGATACCACATATGGAGATGAAGAGTTCAGACACCTTGGCAAAAATCCCCAGATTGGATTCTGATAACACATTGAAGGGAAAAACACGAAACAAAAGTACAAACTAGGAAAAGAATAGTAGGAAGGCACTACGGCCAAGAGGGGGAAGGGGATGAAACATGTGAAAACTTCCTGATATTAAATGAGGGGAAGCAGTAGCTCTATGGCTAATTAAAGAGCAGAGCCATCTGCCAAGGCAAGTCATTTTGGGAACTTCCAGAGGTGTGGTGTTAGAGCCACTGAACCTAGATGTGAGAATCTAGCACTAAGTCTCAAGGGTGTCAGTAAAGGACAGCAAGAACAGGAGGAAAAAGTGCTAAATCTTAAGCAGCATAGGCCAGGTTTCGTTTCAGGGTTTTAGTTTAAAGCAAAGTCATCTGGTTATGATAGCTATGGTTAGTCATACTTTAGTGTGAATGAAGCCTCAGTAGTTTATGATGATGGGGCCCTGTCCAACACTGCTGGGGGCAAAAGTATATAAGAATTGCTTCCTCTCCTCCAATTACAATCTACTGGGATAGGATGTGGGATGCTGAACAGTTTAGATTAAGAACAAAATGCTGGGGAGGTAACAGACTATACAGTGAGTTTGGGGTACAGACCTTGGAATCAGGGATTCCATCCTAGCACTTCAAGTAATGTGACACTGCTCAAGTTATTTAACTTCTCTCAGTTTGTTCATCTCGAAATGGGGTAACAATATCAAAGTCATTAGATTATTGGAAGGATCAAAGAAAATACAGCAATGGGCCTGGTACCTGGGCCATAGGATAAACAGTAAGTATTAGTTGTTGCTTCTGTTTCAACGTAAATTCCTTACTGACTGGAGCAGGTAAAAATTATCTATTCAGAATGAAGACAACACACCATTTGGACGTGTGATGGCTAGGGAAAGGAAATGGCAACTGAGTAGACCCTGAAGTTCAGAAGGACTTCTGTCAAGGCAGGTCCCACAAGCCTGAGCAGCGGCGCGGGGGCAGGGAAAGAGCCGCCTGCAGGCAGAAGAGTGAGCAATGGTTCTCTGCGAGAACGCGCCGCACAAAAGGACGGCCTCGGAGATCCAGTGTGGGGCACCGCGGAAGGCGGAGGCCACGGGGCTTTGCGGTCTCACGCGTCTCGGGGTTGGAGAGGCAGGATTCAGGTGGCATTTCAGAAGGTGGTTTTGAAGGCCTTTGCAGGAAGAGAAGGACAGGGTGGGAGTTGGGGAGTGAAGTTAAGACTGTAGCCATGGGAACAGGCAGGAGAAAGGCAGCCTAGTGAGAGTACTAAGGAGGAACAAATGCCATCATCCAGTAACTGGGTGCCAGGAAGTGCAGGTTGAGTCCAAAGCCGTGGGCCTGGCTAAGAGAAGGCTCTTACACACAAGTGGGAGCCAGATGTCGGTCTGGGAAGGTGGTGGATTGGGGAAAGGGGAAAGGACGGATTTGGGATTAAATATGCTGAGGTTGAGCTACCATCTGGGCATTGAGGTCTGAAAACCCAATGGGAAGAAAAGAAAGAATACAGACTGTGGGGACCAGTAGTGCCCAGGTCAATACTGTCTGGTTTACATTTTGGCCCCGGGAAGGCTAGGTAGTAGTTTCCTTTGTACAGAAGGAAGGCAGCTTTGGGGCTCCCTCCCCCGGGCAGCTTCTCTGTGAGAATTAGTGGGCTGCTGACCAAGTGACCATCCTTACCCAAGGCAGAGAAGTAGACAGTTTAGGCGTGAGCCAGCCACACTGAAATCAGACTGTCCAATGGCAGAATCCTGGGGATGGCATCCATAGATCCTGTGAATTACACTTTCTGCTCCTAGTTACCTCTGGGTTTTAACAAGATACCCCATTATGGCTCTCATCTTCAATGTTGAAAATCTTCCTAGAGTATATTAGTTCCCCCCACTTTTTTTTTTATTGTAGCAGAAATCATAGTATTCACAAGTCATTCTATGATGATTGTAGTGTCTCAAAATTTTCACTGTAAGTCTGACCATGGAACATGAACATAAAATTCCTTCTGACAATCTGCTGCTTACAAACAAATCTTATTTTGACCATGTTTTCTTATTCTTTTCCCCTAACTTGGGTCTCGCAGAAGGAAGAGTCAGGTACTGCCCAAGGGTGTGACCCCAGGATGTGACTGCCACCCACAGGAGATTCTGGGACACACAGGACGGGGTGACCCTTGGAGGGCCCCTGCACGGAGGTTGAGATATGTGAGGTGGGGCGAAGGCTGGGGCAGCCTCCTGGTAGGTCAGCTAACCTGGGCTGTGTCCACGGCACTGCCAAGGGCTGAGTTCATTTATTCGGCGGAGCTCACAGATGTTGGAACACCTACCATCATACCACCAGACTGACTGACGCCCATACAAGTTAAATTAGCAGGCTAGATTTTTATTTGACTGGAGCCTATGGAAGAACTTTCTATGGTGTACCATTATGAAGGGCAACTCCCTAGTTATGTGGGTGTATCTTGTTAACATGGTCTTGGAAATACTTTTCTCTACATTTCATGGGTCTGTCCTGTCTGGACTATGACTCACCTTAAATCCAACTTAGGAAAAATGTTGATTGCTTGTTCCAATTCCATAAACACAAAAACGGGTGGAGAAGTTTCCATAGCAGGGCTCTTTTTCGCCCCCCGATTCTGGGATTCCTAGTAACCTAGACAGTGAGCTCCCTCAGGATGCTTCACCTTTGAGTCCCTGCCCACTCCCTTCCCCCCTCCAAACATACCGAGTGCCTGGCACTGTTAGGCATCAGGAAATGTTTCCTCAAGGTGTAAGAAAGTCTTTCGGAGCTCAGAGGTCACCCACCCTCAAAGCTTTGTCTTTGTCCATAAGACCTGCGCCCTTAACAAAGGCAACCATCTGGTCTGTCCCCAAGAAACAGATGTTCTTGAACCCTCCATTAGCTCCACTCTGTCGAGAAGAGGCTGACCCTGTAGGAGTCCCACAAATCGCTTCAGGCAGGCTGGCCACTCTGGAAGCAGCCTGGGGGAATGGACAGGCCAGCAGAGGGGCACTCTTTCAGACTAGGAGTTAATCAAAAAGAGGAGACCTGTTCCACCTGCACAGGTGATCTCACAGAGGGGCATGTGCAGAAGGCAGCAGCCAGTCACATGGAGCCGATGGGGTGAGCTCCAGCCACTGGGACCTGGCCTCAAGGCTGCTTCCCCGCTTGTAGCACCTTCCCCTGTGGCTGCTGATCCCAGCCCCACACTGCACCGCCCCCCCCCCCGGGGGGGGGGAAGTTGGTACCCACGCCCCGGGCCCCTCCCAGAGCTTCTCATTGGTCTGGGCGTGGGGTGTGGCACTGGTGTTTGTGGAAAGGTCCCCAGGCAGGAGCACTCAGTTACAACATAGCTTCCAAACCAGAGACACTCAGATGATGAGGAAGACAGACAAGAGGGCGGGCAGTGAGAGAAGAGGCCAGGAGGACAGGCTTGAAGACAGACCGCTTCTAAGTCTCTTCAGGGAGAGGCCGAGGACCCCTGGGTGGTGCAAGTGCTGGGGGAGGAGAGAAGACCCCGGGGAGGCACTCTGGTGAAGGCCACAGACACCGGAGAGTAGTGACACTGTAGGGCTGTGCTTCCTACTGTTCTAGGCACGCTGGGTGGGACGTCGGGGCTCGTATGAAGGGTTGTCAGAAGCTCCGAGTTGCCCTGGCTTGTAGCACTTCTCCTTCTGGGTCATTTTCCTCAAATAAAGCAGATGGCTCTCAGCCCTGCCCCTGCCCCTAGGCTGCCTCCTAACTCCTACCCTCCCTGGCAGGCAGCACCCCCAGCTGTGGGTCCTACTGAAAATCCCATTAAAGTGGGCCCTTGCCCTTTGCTCGCTTCCATTAAGACACATTGGCCTTGGTCTGAAGAGGGCCAGGAGCAGGGTCCTAGGGCCCCATGTGTGAGGAAACAGCCCCCTCAGGGCTGCAGAGGAACAGAACTCAGGGCGGTTGGCATTTTTACTTGGTGAGGTTTTGCCCTTCAGGCCCCAGCCTCGTTCTGTCTTAGAGCTCATGACTACAGCTGCCTCCTTGGCTGACAAGCCCAGACGTTAATCAGCCGCCCACAGACAGCTCCCCCTGTTCTCGCTCAGTGCTCTTGCCTTGCACTGTGCCCTCAGGTTATTTTCTGTCCTCCCCTGCCAGGCCACAGACGTGAAAGCTCTCAGCTATTTACCCCAAGACTCAGCCTTTGTTTAGAGCTGCTCTGCTGAGTGTTCTCAGATTTCCTCCCTGCTTCCTAATAGGATTTCGAGTTTCTTCTCCCACATTCTGCATATTCTAGGGCTGTGCCCAGGCTCAAGAGATAGCATAATGTGGGCTAATTCTTGTCTGTGTGTCTTGGATACTTGTTAAAGTGCGCCACCGTGTACTTGCTTTCTAAATGTACCGTGTTCCGGCATGAGTGCAAGACATTCTTCCTGAGTGCTGGGAGGAAATTCATGTCACGGAAGGTGCTAGAAGTGGAAGCAGTGGACCATCTGGATTTGGATGAGCTAGACTGTTCGCTGGGGCTTACAAGTGCCAAACAACACTACTCTGAAAATTCAGAGAAATGGGTATGTCTCGCTCTGAATAAGGATTTCACTTATTTTATTAGGGAGCCAAGTCATGCTTGCTCTCATCTGGTGGAGGACAACCTGGAGCCCATCTGGGTGGGTGTGAGCTGTGACGTATGGGAAGCAGATAAAGCAAAGCTCTGCCAATGCACAGGGGAATAATTATTCCAGAGGAAGGGACCCTTGGGATAGGGGAAGGCTCTTTGCTGCTCTTACTAGTACTTATAGGACCAGACATCTCTACTTTAGCCTGTTGATTATTTGCAGGCAGTGATTATTTTTCTGTAATTAGCGGTGCTATGTGTTTTATGGTGTTTTTTTTTTTTTTTTTTTTTTTTTTTTTTTTTTTTTTTTTTTTTTTTTTTTTTTTTTTTTTTTAGTTTTTCTTGTTTTGTTTTCCTTATGTTGTTAATCCTTTTTACAATGCAGGAAAAAAACAGGAAAGTTATCATGGTTTCAATAGGAGACTGGATTTTAAAAGTGAGGGCACTGTATCTTTCTGAGGACTGGGAGCAAGGGAACACAGTGGCGGGGGAAGCCTCACGTCCCTCCAGTCAGCCTTTCCCTCCCCGGGTGTCCCTTCTAGAACCCCTGTCAGGTCCAGGCTTGGAGAGCTTATTCTTTTAAGAAAAATAATTTCCTCACTGAGCAGCTGGGACTTCAGATTTGGCACCTCTTCAGAGCGACCAGACATAAAAGTAAGAAAACTCATTCTTTATAAACTTGGGGAAGAAAACGTCCTCAAGCTTCCTGAAATTGACGTAAAACCTGCAGTTTATGCCCCCCTCAGGCCTTGCCTTTTGAATACGTTCTTGGGGGAAAATCTCCAGCAAAACGTGTGACCTCTTAGGAAGCTGGAGTCTTCAAAGACAGGCCTGTTCACAAGGGGGTTCTTGCTTGTTCTGCTTGTGAACAATGGGGAGGAGATGGAAAAGTAATCCAAGGCTCATCTAGTCTAGGGGAAAGATGACGGCTTTTGAGCCTGTCAATAAGAAACCTGAAGAGAAGAAAACTCAAAGGAGACTCACATAAATAGGTTGTTGGCTAACCTCGTAACCTCTCTTCATGCTTCCCCCCACATATCCACGAAAGCTTGGCCTGTGAGGGTCATGATCTCTGGAGCGGAGAGAAATTAATCCCGTTTAAACAAGTCTAAGTTTTCTTTTTTAAATGAACAAGCAGTCTTTTAACCTACATAGTAATACTGAGAAATAACAATTCCACAAATATTCTGTAGTGTCAGCACTAGAGAGCTTTCCCAATGTCATGTTAACACATTCAGAAGATGTTTAAAGAACAGATCACCAGATGGTTTAATTCCTAATAATTGGGTGATATAAAAAAAATGTCATTTAATCATCATTAACTTTAATATCCATCCCTGTAATTAGAGCACTAACTTCTACTATTGCCTAGTTGAATTTACTCTGTAAGGGAAAATCCCTATGGAAAATGGCATAAAAGGCGAGAACAATCCATAATGATATTAACTAAACCGAATTTCAGCATTGCATTGGCACAAAGCAGGTAAAAACATGGTGTGGATTAATTCATTCAGGCCTTCCATGAACTGGGTACTGTGGACATGAGGGCTAGAAAGATGGTTGGGTTGGACTCCTGCCTGATACCGGTTTATAATACAGAGAGTGTAGCTGAGGACACAGGGAGATAAGCAATTATGATATGGATGGAATGTGACTGGTCGCATGATACAAGGAACTGAATTCATAGAAGATGGAAGGGGTCCTGGGTGGCTCAGTGGTTAAGCCTCTACCTTTGGCTCAGGTCATGATCCCTGAGCCCTGCATTGGGCTGCCTGCTCGGCAGGAAGCCTGCTTCTCTCTCTCCCACTTCTGCTGCTTGTGTTCCCTCCCTGGCTGTGTTTCTCTCTGTCAAATAAATAAAATCTTAAAAAAAAAAAAGTTAAAGGTGGTGGGTGGGGCAGGTGGGGAGACTACAGGCAAAGGGATCAGCATGCTCAAAGAAAGGAGGTGTTACTTGGAGGAAAAATAAGCTATACAGGTATTGGGTTTTAGACCCCACAAAGAGCTTTTATATCTATTACTTCATTTTGATTTTCCCAATAAATTTGTGAGATAAGCTAGTCATTTTACATATACTGAGCTCAGTGGCTTGTGCAAAGTCACCTAGATTGAGAGTAGTGCAGCTAGGACGTGAATCTAGGTTTTCTGAGTGCAAACCGTAAGCTACCCTGTCGCCTCTCGGCATAACCCGCAACAGCAGAAACGTTCCATCTTGCTTTGTTTTTTTGGGAGAGAAAGAAAAGAAATCTTTAGAATTGGAGGCCAAACTAGACTGCAGAGGTTTTCAGTGTCAACCAATGAGATAAGCTAAGTCTAACAAGTTATATTGAGGAAAAGGCAACCTAGAAAATAAAAACATTAACATATTTTGGAGAAAAGGTCACGCAGTCGCTAGAATCCTAAAGAGAGGTCATGGCTTGCCATTCACACTCTGGTCTGAAATGCTTCAGAGGTGATATCTGCGGGGTTCTGGGTAGTTTAGACCTACAATCCCAGAGAGGTGAAAATTCTCCTCCTCCTACCGCACGCTGGGCGGACACGGGCCCTACCGCAACTATTTGGTTAGAGTCCTGCCCAGAGTTTGTAGCCAAACAAACTCTGAAAATTCCAGCCATTTTTATTGGATTTTAGTGGTTCCAATAAATGTTTAAGGTGACAATCAGTACTCAAAAATACACTTCGTGTTCTGTCTTACAAATTGTTGGGGTTAATATAGAGCATGAGATGAGCCACAATGCCTGGCTTGCTAGACGTTATTAACACAGAGGCCACTGGAGGCCAGGGAAGGTTTCCGAGAAGGGTATAGGCCTTCTGAATGCCGGCCCGCGTGACCACTCTGCTGTAGGAAGGCCTCGTGGAGTTGTCTTCCTCAAACCTTTCTTAACCCAAACAGCCTCGCTGTGATCTAAGACATGTCTGCACTGTGTTTTAGGCTATGTTTAGCAGAACTCATAGAACACGTGATTAGCATATCGTGTCTTTCCTATAAACATCCTCCTGGTTTCAGTAAGACCGCTTCTCACACATTAGGTGCTTGAGAAACAGCGATAAGGATTTGTCATTATCCTGAAGAACCAATAAAAGTGGGAGCAAAGAAGAGCAAAGGGTCTCGTGTCTGAGTGCTGACCGCCTTTCCTTCACCTCTCTTTCACAGCAAAGTCTGGAGTAATCGTTCATCCCTTGGTACAGGGATTGCTGTCCGTTCCCCATAACAAATCATTACGAAGATGCCATATTCTTGGAGAGTACCTTATATATGCAAGGATCCTATGAGAATTTTAAAGTTCAACATTTCTTTTTTGTTGTTTGAAGGTTTTATTTATTTATTTGACAGAGCGAAACACAGCTAGAGAGGGAACACAAGCAGGGGAGTGAGAGAGGGAGAAGCAGGCTTCCCGTGGAGCAGGGAGCCCGATGTGGGCCTTGAACCCAAGACTCCTGGATCATGACCTGAACTGAAGGCAGATGCTTAACAACTGAGCCACCCACGCGCCCTTAAAGTTCAACATTAGCACTTAGTAAACATTCCTGGGTAGAGTCAAACAATCCTTATCTTTGTGAAAATGTTCTCCCTCTGGAATTAGATATGTTTTAGATTTCCATTTTTATCTTGAGAAAAACTTTTAGTTGCCAAAAAGAGGGTAAGGACCCTGCATGAAGACATTTACTTAACTATAAAATCCAGAATAAATAGGATCTGGCCCTGAGTATCTCCGGGCCTCATTTTTTGACACACCCCTCCTGAACTCTAAGCTCCAGCCATAAAAAAACTTTTTGTGCTTCTCCAATGTCCTGTTCTCGGCTCATCTTTGCACATATCATTCCTTTTTCTGGAACAATCTCCCCTCTCCACCCCACCCCCAATTTCCCACTCCTCCCCACTTTTGCTTGGCTAACTCCTAACGACTCCTACTACATATCCTTCGGTTTCAGCTATCTTTTTTTTTTTTTTTAAACAAATCTTCTTTGACCCCTCCTTCCTCATCTCCCTTCACTCCCGATCCACCTGTCCCCACCAAATTTAGAAAGGGGGCCTCCTTCTGGTTTCTCCATGGCTCTCTATATTCACCCTTATCCTAGCATTTTCACAAAGCATTCTGATTGTGTCTGCATAGCCCGTCAGATGGTAAGCACAGTGCCTGTAAGGACCTGTCAGTTTACTCTAGTTATTTCCTATGTCCCACCACCCAGCACTGAGTCAATACACTGCTGAGTAGTTGAGTGAAACAATTCCTCTATCAAATTATACAACAGGTTTCATATTTTTAGTATTTTTACTAAAAGTTTTAAATAGCATGAGTCTGGAACCATTCCAAGGAACTGGCTTTCTTTGTGTTGATTATTAAAGATGTTTTGGGGGTATCTGGGTGGCTCAGAGGGTTAAGCCTCTGCCTTCAGCTCAGGTCATGATCTCAGGGTCCTGGGATGAGGCCCGCATCAGGCTCTCTGCTCAGCAGGGAGCCTGCTTCCTCCTCTCTCTCTGCCTGCCTCTCTGCCTACTTGTGATCTCTCTCTCTGTCAAATAAATAAATAAAGTCTTAAAAAAAAAAAAAAAAGATGCTTTGGGGGGCTAGCCAGCTATGTATAACTGCTCCTATTCCAGAGTTTGTATGAGGCATATGTTAGCATTTGGGAAGGGGTAGAATGCAGAGATTTTGTTAACCACGGCCTTTAAAAGTCAGTCCTCAACCATCCACAGGTACAAACAGGTCAATGTTTAGGCACGGCTTTCTTACATTCCTGACTCAACAGGGCAATCAGATGGCCAGAAATGCTGATTCTGTATTTTTACCCTATACTAACACAGATCATATGTTTAAAAGTCTATAAAAAGTAGCACTCTCCTTTAAAAACTTAGATAAAACCCCAGGAGACAAGAGATGAAGACTGACTCTATAGCTAAACACTGCCTTATTAGTCAATTTAGAAGCTTTAAAAATCCGGGGTCACTGGTCAGACTTTTGGTGGGAGAAACGAGAGTGGGGGCGGGGCAAGCACTTCCAAGTGTGAAAGTGCACGTCCACAGCGACCAGCAGTGTTGTGAGATTAGAAAAGATGGATTAAAGAAAACAACAAACAACCCAGCAAAGCCTAAACCCCAGTCACCCAAAATGTTAAAAACATTTATACCAGGTTTTAAGTGAAAAGGTCAACTGAAAAATCTGTTTCCAAACATGAAAGAAGACTTATTAATTTCATATGGAGAACAAAGTTCCAGTGGAGGGACGGGACCATTTTAGTGGGACGGGAAGCAGTACTGAGATTTGTCTCTTCTAGAAATAAACCCTTTTCTATTAATGTTTTCATACTCTTAAACTATCATATAGGCACAGAACTTTAGACTTAGAAGGACCCTAAGCTATTTTACAGGTGAGGCCGGGGGGAAGGTGTTAGCCATTTGCCTTAACTCATTACTGGATGCTGGCAGCCACGAAAACTAGAACTAAATTTATCTCCTTGCACTTTATTATTAACTGGGAAAAAAACAGTACCTGTTCTCAATCAGCCAGCCGCCATCAAACAGCATGAAGCTGAGAGATTAGAAAGCTGTCTAGAAAAGCCATTAAGCATCCATAGCTCCATTTCCTAGGCAGAAGGGCAGCACAGAGTTTAGTTGTGGGAATGCTTCGAATCTGCATGAGTAGAAGAACATGGACAAATAAGACAAGGCTGGCTCCAGGAAGGTAACTCCCCCAAGTCCCCGGAGTCTTGAATTCAGAAAACCACAGCCGACTCTGGAATTCGAGAACATCACAAATAGTACTAATAGTGAATAGAACTCCCCATGTGACCTCAGCCCACGCATGGAGGCTTGTCAAGGTCCCAGGTGCTGGCTCACCCATGGGTCATGGATGAGACAGAATAACAAAGAAGAAATCCTCTCCAAGCACACACACAAGCAAAAACTATCTTCCTGTGTCCTCTGCCAAGAGAGCTGGAGCTGAAGAGACAAGTTCGAAACTCTGATTCATCAAGACAAATAAACTCAGTCTACAGAGGCAAATTAGGCAACTTTCTTCTAAGTAAACAAAAGTTAAGTTTTGGAAAGGGACTTCGGAGAAAACACTGATGCCACCCCTGAATCTAACTTCACAAGGAATACAGAGAAAGGCTCACTCTTAAGCTTTGAAGATGCCAACAGACAGACATCCAAAGGGGCAAGTCCAGAGGCAAATGGCATCAAGATGTCAGCCCTCCTCCTACTTCACAGAACTGTGGAGTCTGGGTTCTGAGCCAGTTTCCTGCTGAGCCGCAGAAGCATCCTTAGCGCACTGCTCAATTTCAGCAGCAGCAAACAAGAGTCTGATCGGAAAAAGTACTTCTTCCCTCCAGGAGCACTAGCTCCTGGGCTGGCCCAGGGCATCTGTCTTTGTTCCCTGGTCAAAGCCACTGCCTTAACCTGTATCACTTCTCCCGTCTGGCTAGCCTGTTGTCCCCTGGTTCTCTCTGCCCCACACCAGCCCAAGGTCAACCACAGATGGGAGCTGGTGTCCGATTCTGTCTGTCTTGCAACATCACTGGACTATGTATACCTCCTGCTGCCCAGGACTCCCCAGCCCCTTATCAAATCCTCCCTTTCTCGGCAGGGCCTAATTCTCCTCCCCTCTACTGCGGGTTGGACTTCTAACAAGCACAATGCAGTAGAAGTGACAAAATATGTCTTCTGAGACTAGGTCATTAAAGGCATAGCAGCTTCCATCGTGCTTTTTCTTGGGTCTACTGCTCTGGGAGAAGCCAGCTGCCATGTTGTTAGGACACACAAACAGTGCAGTGGAGAGGTCTACGTGAGGAGGAACTACGTGTTCCTCACTACTGTCATGTGAGCCCGTGGGGAGACACCCTACCAACCCCAGTCAAACCTTCAGATGACTGCAGTGCCCAATGACATCTTGACTGGAACCCCCTGAGAGGTCTCAGATAAGAACTCCTGGATAAGTCAGTCCCAAATTTCTGACCTCTAGAAAATGTGTGAGTTAACCAATATTCATTGTTGTTTTACGCTATTAAGTTTCAGACTAATTTATTACATAGCAATAAATAACCAATGCAACATTTTTGAACCTTCTCTACCATCAACCAGAGTTGTTCTTTAATTATTAATCCTTGGGCACCTGGGTAGCTCAGTCCATTAAGCGCCTACCTTTGGCTCAGGTCATGATCCCAGGGTTCTGGAATCGAGGCCCAGGTTAGGCTCCCTGCTCAGAGGGGAGCCTGCTTCTCCTATTCCCTCTGCACCTCCCCTGGCTTGCGCTCTCTCTCTCTCTGCCAAATAAATAAATAAAACCTTTTTTAAAAAAATCATAGTACTTCTTGGAAAATGAGTTTTTGGTTTGTTTTGTTTTTGTCATAAAGTCCTTTCCCCAAGGGTTAGGGTAAACAAACCCACATGTACAGAATCCACATGGATGGAGATTTATTGACTTGGGGCTATTATTCCTCAATCCCAAGGAGATGACTGCAGCAATGATAATATGTATTTCTGAGGGCTATTCTTAACATGCTTTGTAACTTCTATCTCAGAATCTTTTTTTTTTGTTAAGATTTTATTTATTTATTTGACAGAGAAACACAGCTAGAGAGGGAACACAAGCAGGGGGAGTAGGAGAGGGAGGAAGCAGGCAGTCCGATAAGGGGCTTGATCCCGGGACTCTGGGATCATGACTTGAGCCAGAGGCAGACACTTAGCGACTGAGCTACCCAGGTGCCCCAATCTCATAATTTTTTATGTCACTTCATCATTAACAAAAAATTAGAACTTCTATCACCCCAGGATCTCTCAAACAGAAGCCCTAACTGTGAGCATTTGTAAACTTAAACAGACCATAGAAGATATAAGGGATTCCCCTCCCCAGGAGTCTTGTATTTACACTTTAATAGTGAGGGAAATTAACCTGCCATATACAACAACATGAGTGAGCCTTGAAGACATTACGCTAAATGAAATAAGCCAGTCACAAGACAAATACTGCATGATTTTATGTACATGAGGAACCAAACTCACAAAGGCAGAAAGTAGAATGGCGCTTGCCAGGGGCTGGAGGGAAGGGGAATTGGGGAAGATAAAATTTCGGTCATGCAACATGAAATTTCTAAAGATTTCTTGTACAACAATGTGCACAGTTAACAATACTGTACTGTACACTTAAAAAATTGTTAAGAGAACAGATTTCATGTTATGTGTTTTCTATCAAAATAAAAATTCAAAAAAAAAGGAATCATGAGATTACAATGACCTTATTCTCAGATTTATGGCAGTGACTACTTTTTTGCAACACTCCAGAATTTCTGTCATACTGTCTCAAAAATCCCTTAAAATTAAACAAAATTTTTTGGTTGTTTTTACATTAATAGATACAAACGTCACTCTCTTCTCAGAGTACTGACAGGGTGGGAAAGGAGGAAGGATATCATATAAACCAAATGAAGGATAGGACACTGCAATTCCAACAAGTTTGGGAATTACTGATCTGGAGATGTGCTGAGGTTTCAAAATAGGTAGGCTTAAAAAAATACCCGAGCATTTGAAGAGCTAAATAAACTCCAGTCAAGGCCTGATATCACCAGTTCATAACCTCATTCTCCCTATATCAAAGGCCTGTAGACACAATGCCCATGAGAACAGGGAAAAGCAGAAGCCAGTGAAGATTCGGATAAGCAACAAGCTAAGGCACAGATAAGAGGAGCCTGGTAATACAGCAGTAACGGCAGAGAAAAATAAAGATAATAAAGATGGAAAGGCTTCCTAGTCATTCATACGTGATTGGGGTAAGAAATGAAGAACATAGATTCTTTCACCTCATTTTCCACAGGAAGAAGGAAAGAAAGTATCAAAAGGGAGGAAATAGCACATTTAAGGTTGAATTTTTGCTGTGCAAACACAAAACTATCACCCGTGCCGTAAACCAGGAATGGGATGAGCGGAAGACATGGAGGGAAGAGAAAGGAAGCTTCATGTCTTCGAAGGACAGGGAGAAAGGGGGAAAGTACGTTTACACTAAAAACATCCATTAATGCTCTCAAAGCTGACTGGACAGTGAGTGCAGTGTGCTCTCTCTCCAGTCATTTCTCAATGTGCTACTTCTTTTTACATTAAAAGTGAATTCCCTGAGGCTTTTCAATTGCCACTCTTGTGTAGAACTCTTCTTAAGGATACAAGAGAAAAAAAAGCCATGGAAGGAAGGTTCTTTGGCTGAGACTAGAGAAACGTTCTGAACCCCTTGCCCAGACACTGGGGGCGGGGGGGAACCCGGGGTGGGTGCCTGGGTGACGGGCTGGATCCCCGAGAGGCCTTCCTCCAGGTGTGCTCCCACAAGTCGGGGTGAAGGAAACTATGACACCCTCCCATTGCGCTGTTTCAAGACAGAACTTCCCCAGTCAAGACACATTGACTTGCCCGGGAAGGAAACTGAAATTGCTGTGGAAATCCAAATGCCCTTTTTGTCTCTTGGGCCATTTCGGGCTAGAGGGAGCAGAAGAGAAAAATATAGAAAGCAAATAACCAGAGAGAAGCTGGGCAGGGACCACAGGTCAGGCTATCGTGGGAACTTCCAAACACTAAGATTTCTATCTCTCGAGGCTGTCTGTGGCCCTCCAAAAAAACACAAATGGAAGGAGAACTTGGCACCGCAGTTCTCTTTAGATTTCCTACAGGAATCTTAGGTGAGTCTCTCTTTCTTCCAAAAATACTCCTTGCACATTTGACAGAAGTTTTCCTATCTTCCTTTCCTCTGTCTTGCCCTCCTCTCCACCCCCCCACTGCAAAATATCTGATGGTCTTATTATATTAACTGAGATTCTGTTTATCTACACATTTCCATTATGGTTAATACCAAAAAAGCACATTTCCTGCTGAAAATCACATTTTCAGCAAGTCCCTTTGGGGAAAGAAAAAAAGTGCAAGACATTTAAAAAGATTAGTTTGTGGGGAGAAGTCAGTCCCAAATCACTACTCTGCATTATGCTCTAGTTAAATGAGGTGGGTGCCCCAGGACACATTTCTAATGATGGAAAGTTCTCAGTTTCTTACTGCAGGCCTAAACCTCTCTGAGATTATAAATGTTCTCAAATCAAAACATGTAAATGCAAAACCAAAAGTTTAAATAAGAACACCTTTGTTTTCTCTTATGGATGTCAGAGACATCTCAACCCAGCTGACAATTTGGGGGGAGGGTTAATAAGCAATGAGCACTGGAGTGGGGGGAGCCTTGGTGCATTTTTCTATTTGATTAAATGGATAAATCCTAAAAAACGAACGTGATCAATCTTGGGGATCAATGCCGAGTGGCAGAACACACAAATTTCAATTTATTAAATAATTTACTGAAATAAGACTGCTCATTACAAAGGCCAATCTGCATGCGCTCATTTTACAGTAGCTCCGTTTCTTGCGTTCTGCACACGCTGGCTCACCAGGTGACTGAGTCCCTTGGGGCCCGTGCGCATATGGCGGTGGCCAAGTTGGGCTGAAGGAAGTACTTGCGTGCATCCGTTTGGGCTGCGGCATTAGTAGACGATGGCCACAAGTGATGCCCAAGAGGGCACAACTCTAGGTCCTCCAGAAGACATGTATTTTTGATACATCTGGATGGTGAAACACCAGCTGGAATGTGCAAAGAACACTCCTCCTGCTCTGGCCTTTGGAAAGCCTCCCCTAGTCACACGGTACATGCCATGCTGTCATGGAGTGCACGCGTGTCTCATCACACCAGGAGATTTCTGCATGGTAGGGAGAGAAGAGTTGGTTGGTAGGAGGCCTATCTGGGACTCTCGCATCTAGCATCTCCTTCCTCCATCTGCGAACAAATGTTTGCTTCTATACACTTAAACATCTGGCACTGATCACTCAGGCTTAGACGAAGCAACCCGAGATCCCCGACACACAGCGCAGGAAAGCCACCCTTCCTCATCTCTGGTTAGTCACTGAGTGGGGGGGGGTCCGCAAAGGGCACACGCTGGGGGGCCAGCCCACAGACTCAGTGCTCAGCTTAGCAGAGGGGGCTGGCCTCAGCCAGTATCCTCACAGGTCGGCTGCAAGACAGCCACGCGGGCACGGTGGCCTAGGTGGCAGGGTGGATATCTGGGTCACCAGAAGGCAGGTCCACAAGGGCTTTCAAAACTTTGTGTTTGCTTAGGAGGGCTTGTGTTGAATAGCTGTTCTAGGTGGATTGTGAACACTGGCTAGGGGGAGGGAGGTGGTTGTAAGAATGTCCTGAGATGTCTAGGGTCTCTGGATCATGAGGATCAGAGTAGGATTGGCATGGGTTTTTTGGGAGGGTAACCCCATCAATCCCCATGAGAATGCAGCCCCTGGCCAGGCTGTAAGCCAGCCCAGACACAACACCACTGTCATCACCACCACCTCCAACTTTGCCACCACGAGTGCCCTTGTGGAGAACTTTTCCAAGTGTGAGTTATCTTAGCTGACCTGGAGCCAGTCGTGCGGAGCTGACTGGGAACCGGAGCTGACTGGGAACCGCAGTGAGCACCATGCAGAGGTGAGTAACTTGCCTGAGGCCAGGACTGCGCCTCACCCCCCACCCCCCTATGGGCTCCAAACTGCCTGACCAGCTCTCCTCTTAGAAAACCACATCTCTAACCCAGAACGCCACCATTTTATGGTTTGATCCCGCCTGCTTCCTCCGACCAGCCTCCGAAGGGGTTCCAAGGTGAACATGAGCCAGAAGAGGCATCTGGCATCTGCTTCTCACTCGGGCAAGTATGGAAGTACTGCAGGCTCCGCTCGCTTCTCTCTCGCACCGCGTGGGGCCCTCAAGTTTACTCTCCAGCCTTACTTTGGGGGCCTACCTTACTCTTGCCACAACTCTCTCTTCTTTCTCTTTTATCTCTTGAAATTCTCCTTTAATACACCATTTGCTTTCTGGCTGATTCTGAACATTCTAATAACCGGGTCCTCTTTTTAAAAAACACCTTTCTGGACATCTTGCTTCTTTCAAGGCTTTCTATTAAAAGAAAAAAGGTAGCGCTCCCAACTAAAAAAACGTTACCAGTGCCCAAGTACTGTTATGCTTCCGGAACTTAAATTGTATTTCATTTGGTATCTTCTGGGTTAAAACAATGCAGGTTCACCTACTTAGAATGCCCTAGGAGCCCTCAGGGTAGACTTGGGTTTTTTTGTGAGCAATATTAAATCTGGCTAGAGCCCAACAGGAAACAGCCTCACGCAGGGCAATCCGTGCCTACTGGACCCTTGACTGATCACATTTCAAAGCCTAATGCTTTGCTAAAGGGCATGTGACTTTAAGAATAAGCAATCACATTACTCAGAGTCTTCTCTGCACACCATAGCTTTGAAGGAATTTGATAGTTTGCAAATTCAAAGTTGAAAATTAAAAACCCACGAACAAGACTCGAATCCATTTATTCATGGTAAAATGAATATAGCTTTGAAAAGTCTATCCTCATTAGGATCAGTTCAGTGTAATCTGTGATCTGGTGTGTGAGGCTGCTTAACTAGCTTCTCGCTCATGACAAGAGAACCATTTTCCTAAAACAAACCCGGTCTTCAGTAGGCTCAGGAGCTGCCATGGAATAATGTTAAGTACATTTCTTCTTCAATAATGCTTCATTGTTTTCCTTAATCATGGTTATTTTCATTTTGTCGGATTTAGAGCTCCTAATGCATTAAGATAAATCGTGGTCCCCTGCAGGAGTGATCAAAGCTTCCCTGTTCCCAGTGGAATGTCCATTCCTACAAGCTTGGGGAGGTTTCCTAACTAATGAACTAGAACACTGTCAGATGTCTGGTTGCCAAGTAATATATTAAAGTGCTTTTCTAATGGGATTTCTGCAAGGTAACTCTAAAACCATAAAAAGCACACTAAGCTTCAGTGAAGCAAAAGCATTAAAAAAAACAAAACAAAACAAAACAAAAACCAAACCAACCTAACAACAAATGCCTTTAAGGGAAAGAGTTCAACACAGCAACTCAAAAGCTACAGAGAACTGACATGTGGAAAAATAAAGTCTAATAATCTTCAAACTGAGAGAAAGGGGAGCATAAGGCAAATGTAGTAGTCAGATCATGAAGGAGCCATTTGGGATCTCCATACCCAAAACTTTCAATCTCTCCCTTCCTTGCGTCCTGATCTATTTTTAATACAGATCTCTGATAAACATAGCTATAGATGTCCCCTAGCATAACATGAAGGGAACATTTTTTCCATTGTTCTGACTTGTGCCCGAGAAGTTAGTAATGGTCTATAAAAATTTTGAATATGCCCGGGCACCTGGGTGGCTCAGTCAGTTGAGTGTCTGACTGGTCATTCTGGCTCAGGTCATGATCTCAGGGTTCTGAGATCATGCTCAGAAGAGAGTCTGCTTCTCTTTCTTTCCCTTTTCCTCTGCCTGCCCTCTGCTTCTGCGCTCTCTAAAATAAATAAATCAATCCTAAGAAAACATCTTAAATGCCAAGGATCTCTTTGTTAGAAGTAACAAAATGAGGTATTCACATTTGAAATACAAACAACAGCAACAATACCAAGACTACTGTGGATCACCCTGAAAGAGTCTGGGAAAGCTCTTTTCTCAGCTCAGCTCTTGCTTGCCACTCTGCCTTGTTTAGCTGTGGATCCCACCATGACTTCAATGAAGCTACGAGGCTAGACGCCAGTGCTCTTGATCTGCATTCGTGGGAGCCTGTAGTTCTCATGTGTTCTGCACTAATCCTTGCAGTCCTGTAGCCCAGGTCCCATCTAAGAGGTTAAGAGTAAACAGACCCATCAAAGAATGGTGTGGGGCTTGAAAACCAACACAGAAGGTGATGTGGGTGTTTAAAAGAAGAGAAGCCTGGAGTGGGGAAGCACCTGTTAGTTATTGTCTAATATCTGACGGAATGCCATGTCAGGAAGTGAGAAGTCTTGATTTTAGTTTCCCCAGAAGGAAACACTAAGATCAAAGTCACACCACAGGTTTAAGTTCAAGGTGCCAGCAGTTAAAGATGTCCAACAATAAACAGACTTGCCTAAAATGCAGTCCTGTAGATATGAGCGAAAGCTGAGAGTTATTAGGGATGGAGTCTTCATGTTATTCACAGTTTCAACCAAATCCAAATGATGGATTGATTCCAAAGGAAATTTTTAAATCACTTATCATTTTATTTATCAGATTTACTTATAAGATTTTTTTAATTTGTAAGATTTATTTGAGAGATACATGAAGAGAGAGTGTGTATGGACTCCATGCTCCACCCAGAATCTGCTCAAGATTCTTTCCCTCTCCTTTTCTTTCTTTCTTTCTTTTTTTTTTTTTTTAAAGATTTTATTTATTTGACACAGAGAGAGATAGTGAGAGAGAGAGAGAGAGCACAAGCAGGGGGAACGGCAGTCAGGTAGAGGGAGAAGCAGGCTCCCCACAGAGCAAGGAGCCTGTGCGGGGCTTGAGACCAGGACCCTGGGATCACGACCTGAGCTGAAGGCAGCCCCTCAAACAACCAAGCCACCCAGGCGTCCCACCCGCCTCCATCTCCTTCCCCCGCTCACATTCTCTCTCTCAAATAAATAAAGTCTTTAAAAAAAAAAATGGAATAGGATTTGTTTTCCTGGTTAAGGAGTTGGCTGGACTAAATGCCTTTATAGTTCCTTGCATCCACCATACTCTGTTAGCCTATTCCACATGACTTTCCATAACCTTGCACTCACTCCTGCCCCCCACCTCCCCAACAACCACCATAGCAAAACAAAAGCAAGCCCTATTCACTGACTGCTCACTATGGACAGATTTGTAACTAATTTAACCCTCTCAACAACTCTGAGGTTGGGGCTGTCTCCCATTTTAGAGAAGAGAAAACTGAGGCAAAGAGAAATTGAATAGTTTGTCCAAAGTCACAAGGCTCATAAGTAGGTGTGCTGGGATACAAAAAGAAATAATTTGGTTCTAGAACCCAGACTCCCAACCACCATCCCATATTACCTTATAGGCGACCTAAAAGTCTGCCGACTAATCAATGAACTGACATACAGGCAAACCATTTGTTGTGGTGGAAGGAAAAGTGGTTTAAGGTCCAGGGTTTGCTTTTAATCTCCTTTCTCACTCTTTAATAACAATTCCTCTGGCTCTAAATTCATTTATGATCATCAATTTCTTTCCATCTCCAAAAACACCCTTATCCTTGATGGGCCAGTGGAATAAATATGTATTTCCCATTTACCTGCAGGGTTGGGGCTTAAAAAAAATTGGCTCAGCCACCTTCCCTTGATCTCTAATACAGACTGGGTACATGGAAGGCTGACTAATCCGGTTTCTCTAATAATGGAAAGTTCCCAATAGAAATGTTAGGGCTCAAGCACACCAGCTCCAACACTCACCCCTACCGGCCTGGGAGGTGCCACGGGGGCAGAATCTGACTCCCAGCCGCAGGGTCGCCAACCTTCCAGTGAGCGTCAGTGCCTCCTGCTGCAGTTGCTCATTTCTTCTTGTCCTTCATGTTCTCCAGTCCCGACTATCAGTGCCTTCTATTTAGGGTGAGAAGAATGACCTGCTTTCCACGCAAGTGAGAATCACTCCTTCATCCCATCTACATGGGGCCACACAGCTCCTTGGCTCAACTCAGAGTATCCTATTTGCTGTCTTCTTGCTAAACAATCTCACTTCTTCAAGCAAGGTATTATACTGTCTTGTAATTTCTTTTTTTCTTAAAACAGAAAACAAACTGCAATGACTCATTGCATTCTGTGTTGCTAAAATCTATGCCCTGGTATAGTATATTAGTAAAAGCCCTTTTTCTCCCCCACCTTTCAGTACTGCTTGATGAGATGCAAATAGAACCATTTCAGTTTTCCAGTCGAACAGCCACAGGGGGGAAAAAAAAAGAAAGAGAGAATGCAGCTCCTTGCTTATCTCTGGGTTACACATTAACACGATCCTCCTTTGCAGAGGTTCTTCAACATAAGCACACTCTAAAAAGTCAAATAATTGACAAAATAATTACCCTGGCACTCCAAGGTCAATGCAAATACTAGGATGCGGCCTTCAGCTGAATCCTATACTAAAGCTGCAGTCTTCTGGAATGTAAGAGAAAGTGAAATGCAAAGGGAAAGGAATTTCCCAATTTCTCCATGAAGATGTGATTGAAAAAAATAAGGGACCTCAAGGGCAAGCAAGCTAGCAAGTGAAGTTCTTTAAGGAATCTTTGCAGGCATGCCTGTCTCTCCCCAACCTTGACATCTAACAGTGTTTTTGCCCTGACACTCTTGTGCTGTTTGTCTCATTAATAATAATAATAATAATAATAATAATAATAATAATAAATTGCCACCAGCCTTAAGGCTACCATGAATACTGTTCCTGCCACCATTTACTGAGCTTACAGGCCAGGTAACGTGCCGGCTCTTCCCCTTACTTCAGATAATTCTCCTAAGAAGCCAGTGAGGGCTTATGCTTTTTAGCTCCATTTTACAGATGAGAAATCAGAGTCTCTGAGAGATTAAATGACCTGCACAAAGTCGCAGAGCTTATCAGTAGCAGAGTCAAGATTTCAGGATATGTTTAACTCCACAACTTTCATTCTAATCATGACCCCCAGTTTTCTGAGTCATGACCTACTGGCATGATGGCTCTTTCCATCCTGATAGAGCCTATGGTAAGTTCTGGAGGACCCGTGAATAAATGAATGAATGAATGAATGAATGAATGAATGAATGAATGAAACAATGGATGACTATATAAACAAATAAACCAACAAACAAGTGAACGTGCTTTCTAAAAAGAAAGTACTCTCAGAAAAGCAAGAAATGTCTGAAACTGAGTATGGGAATACTTAGGATTTCCAAATGAAATAACTTTTCACCCACTTAAAATTCAGAGAGGAAGTGACACAACTGCACGGTACCTGCATGAGTCGGTCCTCAGGAGCTGTGGGTGTAATGGCGAAAATAATGGAGGTGGCCATATTCAGATTATTAACTTCAGACACATGAAGGGTTGTACTAACTTTAACATCAAGGCCTGCTCCTCTCGTACTGACCTTCTCCCCTCCCAATTTAGAGGGAGTCTTATTTTTCTTACTTTTTATGTAGAATCAAGCAGAGAAAGTGTCATTCTTATCCACACCCGCTTCCCCAAGACACACCATGCAGGAAACGTGAGGAGATAAACCAGAGAGCCCACGAGGAGAAAGTGCTCAAAGACATTATTCGGCTTCAGCACCACCGGCAGAAATGCTCTGCGTCACCAGAACTAGGTTGCCTTCCCTTTCCCTGCCACCCAGATAACTGTGTTGGCTCTCTCCTCCCCGTCCTGGCCCAGTGCCCCCAGAGTTCCCTGGGTGGGCTGAGGATGCCAAGAGGTGCCATCTCGTCCACCTCACCTTTCCGTGAAGTCAACACCCATTTCCTCTATAGAGCTTCCCCCTTTTGTAAGCATAGGAAGTAAGGATCCCAACCAGGGAGCTTCAAGTGTGCCTTGAGTGGACACCTCTTGGAACATTCCCAGACTCAGGGTGGGAACCAGGGAAACTGGCCTCAATGTCCAGCTTATTTTTAAACTTGCTTGGTAATCACTTTGGAATTGGCTGGTCTTCATAGATCCCATCCCCCTTTTCTTCTGGCTAGCACCCAGCTATGGGTTCTAAGTATGAAAGCATGTCAGGGTATTAAAAATGTCTGCTGTTAAAATGCTTAAAAATTATGAAAAGAGGAAGCTGATGTTTAGATTTATTCCCCTCTACCCCCTCCCACTCACACCATAGACCGCATAGTTTCCCTTCAAAAAAGAAAACATTCTTAATCTCTGTTTAAAGGTTTATCAGAAGTTGTCTGGACTTCAGCGTCTCTGTAGTCACATTCTTTATTAGTCACATCCTTCTTGGTGTGACTGTCCTATCAGGCCAGGAGGAATGCTTGGACCTTGTGCAGGGACCGTTTCGTGCTGGAAGCCTCCCTACCACCCACGGGGTTTCCCTGAGGCCAAACATGAGCAGACCTGAGAAAAGAACCTCAGTTTCCTAATGGCAGTAGGGCTTCGGTTTTGAATAGATATGAAAAAAAAAAATCCTCTTGGTTCCTAATCCTGTGAGGCTTTGACTTTAAAATAAAACCTCAGCCTGGAGCTTGCCTGAACCGGAGAAGGCAAAGCAGAGGTTCTAGGTCCTTGGCCCCAAATGAATGGTGATCCAGAGTTTCATCCTTGCTCTGTAACACTCTGACTTTGGTGGGGGTTGGCAAATCTCAATATTGAGAGATTAGTTTCTACTTCAAAGTTCTGTCACTAGTATGAACCTAAGCGACCTTGTATCGTGGGCAAAAGGGCACCAAGCATAGAACCGAGCAGGTGATGCTTGTGTGTGTTTCGGAGAAAAGCAGGATGAAGGAAGAAGGTGCACTGAGCTGGCATGGAGAGTGAGTGGGTTGGTAACAGTTCTGACCACAGGCACGTTCCACGAGCTACTTGGTCCTCAGGTTTTTTTTTTTTTTTTTTTACCTCTGAGGTGGGAAGGTTGAAGCAATCCTCCAGGAGGTCCTTTAGAGGCCTAGAATAACTTGTGATTATTTGTTTCTAATCATTGAGGTAGAGGAAAACAGGTGTAAGCTTCAGTCCAAAGGACAGCACTCACATTAAGAAAGATCTTCCAGAGAATGAACCTGAATTTGCAAAGGATACTGTAAAATTTTCCATTCTAGACCAGTGTGGGGAGTGAACTGTGACTGGAGAGAGCTCTCCTATTACTGGTGTCTTTGGAGTGGTCATGTTTGAAATCTAGACTGGGATGAGATGGGAAGAGGAGAGGGGATGGTTAATGGTGAACTGAAATATTACTTGATGATCATTCTAGATCTATTAAATTTTTTTGCAACTAAAGGAAGGGAGG